>CAWUFW010020507.1:0-149473 GCA_963921515.1 Calotriton arnoldi
GAAGGTGCTGGACATTAAACATATATAAATTACTATTCCCACTCCAGTGAGTATTTAGGGGCTCATTACGATGGCGGGCGGAAGCACAACCGCCGTGCTGGCGGATGCAAAAACCACCAGTTACCGCCGGCACGCAGCAGTCCACACGCCCGCCCAATTACGATGCGAAAAGTAGGCCAAACACCGCCGGCAAGCCAGCAACACCGTCCGCCATCAAAGTGCGCCCGTACACGTAGCGGCGCAGCCCAACTGACACACACCGTCCGACGAAATCACGTCCCGCCCGGCGTATAAATTACGATGCCGCAAACAAACGGCTCCCACGGCTAAGAGATACCGTACGACAAACCGAAGCGGTAACACGGACGCCGAGCACGGACAACGAAGAAGCGGCTCCCCGAGCATGAATCCAGCACTGCAGGCCCTCCCCATGCTCTCGCTGATGCACCACCAAGGACGCAACGTACCGCGGAGACGCAGGTAGGCACACACACAACAAGTGCACGCAAACAGCGCACACAGTGCAAGGGCGGAAAAAGCGGACAACCCCCCAGCGCGTGTACACTACACATCCACCATTGCATCCACATATGACACACAGGCCAAATCGTAACATCGCGTAACACATGTGTACACACCACCTGGGACTAGGAACCAACGACCCCGTCACGGCCCCAAAGCGGCGATGACGCCGCCACACATGCGCACAACGCAGAGGCCAACCGCAGCGCCATGCATGCGTCGCACACAGACACAGGGACACAACCAAGCAGCACACACATCAGCCCCACCCCAAACGCACATGACACGTGACAGGCCTGCCAGAGACATGTCCCCAACGCCCAATTCACGGACAACACCCAACGCCACACAACCGACGCACACATGTCAGTGAAGTCACGCAACAGCAGGACACACCCCAGTGTAACAAACATGGCGAAGCACACAGCGGCGGCAACACCAACTAGGAGAAGCAGGGCCCCTTCGGGAAGAGGAACGCCAGTACCACACTGAAACACCCATACCACCCTGCACATATGAACAAGACATATAAAACGGAACACCAAAGAGCCCGGGGACCGACAACAGGTGGCCCAAGAATAACATTCACACACAAGGCCCAACGCAGAGCGGAAAGGCAGCCTGCCGCCCACACAAGGGAGAGCAGACAGCACTGAATGACCTTCCATTCCAACTCCGAAACCACAGCCCTACGACAGAAGCCGGTGAATACAGCCATTGTCCAAGAATAGACCAACACAGGCATGCCGAGGAGACCGACCACAGGGCAGATAGCGCATATCACAGAAGCACACAACGGACGGGGAAGAAAGAAGAAAACACTCCCCCATGTCGGCCACATGCAAGTTAATTGGAAGGAGTCACACAGCACTGACCTTGAACTGTCTGAGAAGCATGTGGGAAGAGGGCCCGTGTCCTCCAAACAAGCCAACAGAACACAAGTCCTGTCTCCCTACGACTACACAGAGCTCACAGCAACCCCGGAGCGTGCACATTGCAGACTGCACACACAGCCGGAGCACGCCACCTCAACGAACCGCTGCGAAATGGCAACCGCAACACACCTACCCAACTACGCCGAACAGCTCAAGCTGTACAAAACCAACCTGTGCCATACATTGGGATGCGATCTCCTGTCCCTGCTGAACGTAAGTTACCGACTGACTTACCGCATCACATTGTTCAGCTGCGTCATGCCCGTCTTCTACTGTCGGAGGTGTCCCTACCAGCATCCCGTCGAGATATGCCTCTCCAACCCGGCATGTCTGAAGGCGGACCTGCTACCACTACTCCTCCCTCTGGACGCACACGACAGGGCCTGCTCTGCCTATGGGGGCATGGCGTATGTGGCCAACATCGCACCCGCACTGAAATGGGACCACTGTGCCTCCACACGACGGATCATCGATAACAGCTACATCGAATGTCACCCAGCATGCCCCATCATGGTCCTCCAAGGGACAACCTACGAACAACACCTTGACAGCCACCATCCGCTTCATTGGCTGGCAAACATGTACACCACCAATGACATGGAAGCCCTGCTGGACGGCATCGCATACCTGACAACCTGTAAATACGTCGGACCACAACGCAGGTTCCCCGAGTGACCTATGATGTCCAACCCCGCACCCATGCTTAGCTTCCGCACGGACTGGCCAGTCACCACCACAACAGCCATACCAAACGACCGGCAACTGTAACCACACCATCAACGACATCGCCATGACATCGGATATGACCGGGACATGCACACTGTTCCCCATCACATCCAGGAACACCGCATGCATCGTGGGAGGCAGTGGCATGGGCTCTGTGTATCGCACCCACATGGACGGAACTGCACGAACAACCAGGACACAACATGGATCCAGCGCCCATGGACACACACACCGCTCAGTGGACATGAATAGGTCGCCTGGAGTCTGTGGGTGCTGCACCCTCCCACCCCCGCCCCGGGAATCCCATACCAGGACCTTTGCATGGACGACAAGTGCATACAACAACAACACGACCCCAGTGACTGTGACATGTCCAGTAACCACCACAGTGCAACAACAAGTGGCACGCCGCTGCATGCACGCAAGCACATGCCCTGATGTCATCTCACATGCACGCGTGCATGAGGAACAACCGCAGCAAACCTGTCACATGGAACTGAGATGGACTGTGCCCATGATGCCAAGCGGTCTGGTAGGCTACATGTATACCGTCTGTGTCAAAGTCCGCAGCTCCGCAGCTATACGTAAATGTACATTAGCACAGCCTTGGCCAAGCAGATGTCACTCTGAAGCCCACATCCCACATGCAACAGCCAATCACATGTAACCCCACACCCTATCCCATTTGCAATCATGCTCAGTATATCCTCAACATGTATCCCGCTGCCAGTAGTGTCCACTATACTGCATCACAGAGGACAGAAGACTCAATATAATGTTTGAAACCAAAACTGTCTCCGCTGACTCATTTCACAAGTACGAATGAGAGAGGATGAGAGTATGTGAAGTACACGGCAGTCGTGACATGACCATGTAGTCCACTGGTATTGGATGTCAACGCAAATGAGTAGCACTACTGTGGAAGACACACATGTGTCGTGTGAAGTCGTATGGACGCAGTGCTCAGGTGGGTGGGTGCGACGGGTAGATGCGCACATGCCAAGTTGGAGCACGCCGTGTTGGGAGGGGTCATGAACAGTACACCACCGCTTCCCTGGGCATTGTGAGA
Organism: Calotriton arnoldi; assembly: GCA_963921515.1. Lineage (NCBI taxonomy): Eukaryota > Metazoa > Chordata > Amphibia > Caudata > Salamandridae > Calotriton > Calotriton arnoldi. The sequence goes on from CAWUFW010020507.1 coordinate 3,253, forward strand.
GGACACCTGTCGGGGGGAGTGAACACGTGTGTGCACAGCAGCCGGGCACACGTACAAAGCGGTACCAGGCGCACCTCAGCCCACCCTCTGTGGACAAGCTGGATCCTGTTGTGCGCCCGCCATGCCCCTGACAAGGCACACACAGCCCCAGTCGACCAGGTGTAACCCCAACATAGTCAATCCGCACAGGCGATACAGGGCACGGGATGGCAGTGGAGCATGGTGTGTGAGAGGTCTCCTCGCGCTCCTCCTGGTCATATCACGCAGGCAATAGAACCTCAACGTCTAGCATGGCACAAGTCACATGGAAGTGTAGGGGGACGCACCACAGCACGAGCAGCACTGACGTCACGGGAGGTGGCTCGCACCATCCCATCCATTGCCCATCATACCAACCACGCCACATGCCATTGCGACTAAGTGCAAGCGCGTGCGCCACCACCCCCGAGCCCTCCCCAGAGAGGCCAAAGAGTGAATGTGTGGGCCATCAGCCACAGACGGACGCGGCCTGGCCGCAAGGGCAGCCACAGCCACTGGGTGTCGCAGGTGGCGGATCCGGAAGGCGAAGACTGTGATGCATAGTCCATGCAGGCCGGGTCACCATTTGGGGCACCACGCAGGTGGACGGCGTCCCGCGACACATCATACCCTGAGACAGCCCACTCGTGCAACTGGACCCACACATACACTCCTTGCCCTCTCTGGTGCGAGCTTGGGGCTGCCTGTGCAAGCGCTAGCCTCGCAGGTGAGCATGCATATTGGGGGAGCGAGGGGAGGACATGAGGGCTGGGGCGAAGATGACTGTATCACTGTCAGTTAGTACAAGGGATGACCCAGATGTGGAAAGGAAGAGACGTGTCCCGTGTGTACTGCAACTAGTCGCCAATACAACTACCCCCCATGTCCGGAATTTAAGCCCGCACCTAGGCCTGCCCATCCGCCACATCGAACATACCACCAGCACGACAACCTTCCCATTCGAAACACTGACTGGGGGTGGCGACCAGTGTACAATCATGTGTAGCCTACCCACGCGTACATGTGGGCCCTCCATGATCCATGTCACCTGCGGCAAAGTCATGACATGCGCAATGAGGGAAGTGAGGAGAGCTGCCCGCCCCACGCGCAGAAGGTGCATCTGCTCCACAGACCCAGCAGCGAGTCCAGCAGGGGTCACATGTGCAGGGGCAGCTGTGCCTGGTGTGAAGGCACATGCATATAGACAGCACATCGACCAATGTGTAGTCTGCCCACATCTACAGTCCATCATCATGCGGACATAGGAATTGAACACAGGGCAACACATCTTAGTGGGTGCACCCACCGTGACCAACAATGCGCAATCATCGACGTACCCGCCCTGTGCATGGCCCCCACCCAACGGCGGCACATCCAGTGCCACCATCCCACACACACAAGCCTTCCACGGAACATGCTGTGTCCAATGGTCAGTACAGAGTCAGCGCCCATCTGGTGGATCCTGAACAGGAGACACATGCACACACATGCCAGCTCCCACTATGTACGACTGCCACCTGGCACGTGCAATGTAACCTCTCACCTGTGACGTGTGACTGCAAGCACACAGCCGTCTTGGCATGGGGCTGTCAATGTGGACACCTGTCAATGTTTCGGGAGGTGTGATCCGTACAGTGCTGTACATAGGGTGCAGTGCTGACACCTACTACTGTCTCATATCCCCTCGTGCCACAGGTCCCACTTGTTTTGGCCGCTCAGCCTCTGCCCACATCGTCGTCGTCGTGTGCCATACTCATCCAGCCGCGGAAGCAGTTCCATGCTCAGCAGACATTCATGTTGCCGTGGCGTTGCCGCTTGACGGATATGCAGTCAGTCCCCATCAGCACACCCCGCAAGTCATTGGGGCCTGGATCCCCATGTGCATGCACATGGCAGTGGTTTGTATCACTAGCCATTGCCATTGTTGGGAGACCTGTGCAAGTGTATTGTGGCCGTGCCGTCCCAGCTTGACAGCTGGGCTGTGGCTCATGTGCTTGCTCAGTCATGTCAGTGATGTGTATGCGAAATTGCTATGTGTCGTGTTGCATTGACATGTGTCCTCTGCCATTGTCCCTAGGCGGAGACCGAACATTGACCGCCCATACCAATTGCTGGCGGACATGGACGATACAGAGGTTATTAGGAAGTTTCGGCTGGACAGGCCAACCCTGCATCGACTGTGTGCCATGTTAGAACCCCATCTCCGTCCCCGCAGGGTGTATCCGACTGCTGTCACCCCCACGGCTAAGGTGATGGCCGCCATGCATTTCTTCGCCACTGGGTCATTCCAGCACACAGTGGGCATTGGAGGAGGGATGTCCCAGCCCATGTTCAGCAAGGTGCTGAGGGATGTACTGGCAGCCATGATGCTGTACCGGAACAGGTACATCCGCTTCCCCAGGGCTCGTGAATTGGCGGCAGTGAAGGGTGCATTCTATGCCCTTGGCAGAATCCCACACGTCGTTGGAGCCATTGACTGCACACATGTCGGCCTTGTTCCACCACAGGCCACTGAGCACCTGTACCGCAACAGGAAGCACACGCACTCCCTGAATGTGCAAGTGGTGTGCCTTGCGGACATGGTGATCACCCACGTGTGTGCAAAGTTCCCAGGCTCGGCCCATGACGCACACATAATGCGCAACAGCATCTTGCCACGACTGATGTCCAATATTCAACAGGATCGTGCCTGTATTGTCGGTGAGTATGTGGAGTGGTGTAGCGTGCTGGTTGTGCGATGCTGTCCCCTGTCCAGTTGGAATTGCAACGGTTCTCTGTGTCCCTCACACCCAGGTGACTCTGCGTATCCGAATGGGGCATGGCTGCTCAGTCCATTGAGGAATCCTCGCACCCCAGCAGACGATCGCTACAATGAGGCACATGGGAGGACCAGACGTGTGGTCGAGCGTACCTTTGGCCTCCTCAAGTCCAGGTTCAGGTGCCTGGACCGCACCGGGGGTGCGTTGGCGTACTCCCCACAGAAGGTGTGCCAGATAGTGGTGGCGTGCTGCATGCTGCACAATCTGGCCATTCGGAAGCAGATCCCCCTCATCGTGGATGACGGAGATCAACCAGGGCCCCAGCCCGCAGACCAGGACAGCTCGAGTGAGGAGGACAGCGGAGAGGAGGAAGCTGGTAATGTGCGGCAGCAGCTCATCGCCCGCTACTTCACTTGACGGTGAGTGTCCATGTACGACGGCTGATGTGGCTGTATCTGTGCAGGTGTGTGTGTGCTGTGTCAGGGTGGCCGTTTGTTCACTGTGTGCTGTGTGTCAACGCTCCATGGCCAGGGTAGTATGCCACTGTTGGTGGCTGTGGCATTGTGCCCTATTGCTCTGTGCGATGTGTGTACATTGCTTGTAGTTGTTGACATGTACTGTGTGATGGGTGTGTGACACACTCATTGAATGTGCTCCTGTTCTGTCTCCCACCCCTAGGTCCCTACAGGCCCTCCGGTTCCATTGCCATGCCACGCATCAGGTGCCTTTCCGCCCAAGGTGGCCGTTGAATTCCGTACAATTAAAACACAGGGCACAAACAGCAGTTAGTGAAAAAGGTGCATTTATTACAAACTGTGACATGTGATTGTGTGTAAGGTGATGACAAAAGTGGTGCGTGCAGTGACAATGAGCTGTCGGTCATGGCTGCGTGATGCTCAGGGTGTACCCACTGGTTCTATGTCCATAGTCCAACACACACATGCCATCCAGATGGCTGTGTGGAGTGGGATCGTAGTCCAAGTCAATGCAGTGGCTGGTCAAGGAAGGCTGGCGGAAGGCTGGCTGGCTGCCTCACTTGCGGCTGGAGCGTGCGAAGTCCTCCCGGGAGATCTGTTTCCTCTTCGGACGGCCCCTTCCACGTTTGCGAGGGGGTGCCTGCTTGCGACATGCTGGTGGTTGAGGTGTGATCACTGGCTGTGGACGCAGGGGAACTGGACACTGCTGCTCCACCCTGCGCCCCGGCAGGTGGTGGCGGAGGGGAGCTGCTGTCCCTGGCTGTGACCTCACCGCCACCACCAGCTGTCCCATGAGGTCCACGATTTGGCCCATACGGGCGTCCATGGACCTCAGCACCCCCAGCACCTAACGCATGTCTGAAGCAGACCGGACCCATTGTCCTTGGGCCTCTTCATAGGCCCCAAGGACTCTGGCCATGTGAGGCAGGGCATGGCTCCCAGGGAGGCTGGCGTTTCCCTGACCCTGCTCCTCCTACCAGTCCTGCTGCCACCGGCCTGCCCACTAGCCACATTGCTCACCACGGTCCTCGCTGTGGCTCCCAGGGTGGATCCAGTCGTCCGGGCCACCACCTGCGCTGGGGCTGGTGCCAGCGAAGACGTGGCGGTGGTGGCGGCGGCGGTGGTCGGTGCGGCGATGGTGGCGGTTGCTGCAGTGGTAGTGGCCACAATGACCGTGGGTGTGGCCGCAACGACAGTGGCAGCAGGGGGCTGTGAATGTTCAGCAGCCCTGGATGATGGGTTGGTGGGTAGGAGGGGTCCTGGGGAGCGGCTGGGCCCTGCCACACCAGATGGGCCTGCTTGGTGGTCCGTGTCCGAAGAGGAGGACAGATCCTCCAGATCCGTGTGTCCTCGTTGGGGGCTTGTAGGCTGGCTGTGCTGGCTGCTGGCTCCATCCCCAGCATCCAGCAGTTCGTCACCTGTGGAGAGAATGAGATTTGTTATTGTGTTGCACCTGGCGAAGTATGTATTTGTCGTCTGACATTGACAGTTCGTGCAATCTCGTACATGGGTTTCCCGGAGGCGTGTGTGTGGCTGTAGCATCTGTAGTTGTGTGTGCTTGGCAATGGGACTGTGTGCTGTGCACATGTGGCATGGGACGGATTGGCCATGCCGATGGGTGTGTTGCTGTGCCCCTACTTATTGTGACTCTGGTGTATGCGGGCTCCTGGCCCATCCTGGGTCTGGTTTGTACTTTGCTTTTGGGGTTCAAATGGAACGCTTAGGAACGCATATGGCAACATGGGGGCTATGCCCCAGATTCGCATTTGGGAGGGGATATGCTTTTGGGGTTCAAATGGAACGCTTAGGAACGCATATGGCAACATGGGGGCTATGCCCCAGATTCGCATTTGGGAGGGGATATGCTTTTGGGGTTCAAATGGAACGCTTAGGAACGCATATGGCAACATGGGGGCTATGCCCCAGATTCGCATTTGGGAGGGGATATGCTTTTGGGGTTCAAATGGAACGCTTAGGAACGCATATGGCAACATGGGGGCCATGCCCCAGATTCGCAGTTGGGAGGGAATATGCTTTTGGGGTACATGCTGTGAGCCATGGGTGCCGGACGTGACGTGTTGTGGCAGCATGACAGTGCATGGTTTGAGGTGTGTGCATGCTTGACATGGCCTGCATATTTGCTGTCTGTTGTGATTACTGGACATGGCATTGGACGCATCGTTATGAGTGTGTGATGGTTGTGTGCCAGCCAACGTATTGCAGTTGTCCCATCTCCTTGGTGTGCGTGCTGCCCTGTGCCATGTGCATCACTGCAGTGCTCGGGGGGGTGTGGCCCATGTTGTGTGTTGTTGCTCACAGTGTGTCGTGCACTTCATTGACTTCTGGCACATGGTTGGTCATGGGCATGTATCTTAGCGTGACTGCTGTATGTGTGGCAGCTGTGCGGATGACATGCCTTTCATGAGACTGGGGCTGACGGATGGGATGGATGGTATGTTGTTTGTGCATGGTGTGTCTGTGTGTTTGATGGGTTCAGTGGTGTTCGTGTGCATTTATGTTGTTCCGCTCTGTTGCGTCTAGTGTTGTTTGTCTTACATAGGCGTAGTTGTGGGGTGTGTGGTTGACAGGCAGTAGGGGCTACATGGACAGGACTTCAATGGTGTTTCGGTTGTGTGTGATGAGTTGCACAGTGGCTGCCGTGTGGGACTATGTTCAGTGTGGCTTGTGCATGCAGACGTGGCTCCTTGGGTGTTGCTATGTCTGTGATGGGTCATGTGGGGTGTGAGTCTGTTGTTCATGTCCGTGTGCACATTGTTCACTTGTTCGTGACGGTGGGCGGTGCTGCGTGTTCGTCTGCTACGTGACATGTCCCATGTGTTGGTCGTGTTATGGTCCTCATGCCTCCAGTTATCCAGCCCTGTCCAGTTTCCCACCTGCAAGTTGTTCGTGCGTGCACTGTACTGGATGCCACATTGCTATAAGCGGGGGTGCTCCATGTTGCAGGTCTGTGGGGGTGGGGGGTGTTGTGGGTCGTGGGGGTGGCTGGACACCCACTGACACCGATTGCTGTGGACCGTGATGTCTGCCTTTCGGCTGTCGTTGTGCACTGCGGTGGCTGACACGTGGCTGTGGGGTGTGGGGGATGCTCCTCCTTGCTGTGCTGTGGGACTGGGGCCTGGTGTGTGTTGTACTTGGGCTGTCCACCGTCCCACCCACTGCACTTTGTGTTCCTGCCACTTTCCTGTTGCTTGTCGGTTAGTGCAGCTGTGGCGGACACATGGGTGTGGTGGGTGCTCGTTGTGGCGCTTCTGGCATATTTGGGTCCTGTTGGTGGTTACGTGGCTGGCTTAGTGTACACATGTCCCCACGCATCTTACAGTTGTTCGGTTTGGGCTGTGTGTGGTGGTGTCTGTTGCATGTGTGTGTGATGTGTTGTGTATTGTGTGCTGGACATGGGGGTGTTTGTCCCTGGGAGCTGTGGCATGGTGGTAGTGCATGTGAGTACATAGCGGTGTGCTGGTATACATTAGTTTGTACTTACCAGCCTCCACTCCCCTGCTAATCCGGCGAGGATCTCCGGATGGATTACGACTCGCACCTTCTCCTCCCACGCTTTGAAGGTCTTAAAGAGCGCGGGATTCCCTCCGCCAGTGACGGCAGCCAGCTCTCTGTTTTTGCCCTCCTTCTTCTTGACCAGGCTCTTTACGTCATTCCAACGTTTGTTGATCTCGACTCTGTTCCTGGGCAGGGTCCCGACTGCATTGACCTGGTCTACGATCCGGTTCCACATTCTGTTTCTGGTGGCTAGTGGTGTGTGCTGGACCATGTTCCCATAGATTTGTGGGTACACCTTGATGATCTCGTCGACCATGACCGTCAGCTCCATGGGCGTGAACTTGGGCATCCTTTGTGGTGCCATGGTGTTTGTGGTGCTGGTGCGGTGTGTGTTGTGTAATGTGCAGGGGGTTTGTGGTGCCGGTGTTTGGTGGTGGTGGTGGTGGTGGTGGTGTTTGGTGGTGGTGGTGGTGGTAGTGATGTGTGCGTTTCTGTGGTGTGCTGCTGTCCTTGCTGTGTCACTGTGTCCTCTCCTCTCCTCTCTGGTTTGCAATGTAGCAAGGGGTTGTGGTCTGTGGGAGTGCTGCTTTTGTACTCACCTATGTGGGTGTGTCCTCATGGTCTGTTGTTTTCAGGTGTGTTGTGTCTGGGGTTCTGGCCTTTGTATTTTTTGTTTGTCCGGGGGGTGTTTTCGGGATGTGTACTGTGCTTGTGTATTTGTGCGTGCCTTGCTGTGTGGACTTGTTGGCCATGTTGTGTGCTATTGGTTTTGTGTGCGGATGGCTTCTGTGCAGGTACGTTGGCGCCATGGCTTCTGCCGTGTCGATTCTCATCGGCGTTGTTTGCGCTGGCGGGCGGTATATTTGTGGTTTTTCCGCGCTCATGTCGGTGCGATCGTAATTTCACGTGCGGTGTGTCGGCCGTGAGGGCGGGCGGTTTTGTGTTGTCGTGCGTGTTTCCGTCCGTGGCGGGCGGTTTGTCTCCGACTCGGACGTTGGCGGGCGGTATTTTGTGTGCTTTTTCCGCCGATGGCGGTATTCGGTTTGTGTAATCGTAATGGCGTGGTCGGTGTTCAGGCGGTGTGTGCGGGCGGATTTTTGCCGCTTCCATGCCTGGCGGAATTATTTACGCCGGGTATCGTAATGTGCCCCTTTATTTCTTCTAATTATTTGCAATTTTTTAAATTTCTACTTAATAAATATTTTTAAAATATTATTTAAATAACATTTCCCACCCTTATCCCCTAATAACGAAACATCCCCTCCTAAAACAAAACATATATTTTAACTTTTTAATATAAATTTCGTTTTTTAAATTATTTTCTAATTTTTAAAATTTTTAAATTCATATCTAAATTTACACTGATATCTTTAAAATACTCCACACCCTTATCCCCTGACCCAACATCCCACTACTAAAATAAAAAATATATTTTAAATTTTTAATATAAATTTCGTTTTTTAAATTAATTTCGAATTTCTAAAAATTTTTAAATTAATATCTAAATTTAAACTAATATTTTTTAAATACTCCCCACCCTTATCCCCTAATAACCCAACATCCCGCTCCTAAAAGAAAACATATATTTTACATATTTAATATAAATTTGTTTTTTTTAATTAATTTCGAATTTCTAAAAATTTTAAATTAATATCTAAATTTACACTAATATTTTTAAATACTTCCCACCCTTATACCCTAATAACCCAACATCTCACTACTAAAAGAAAACATATATTTTACATTTTTAATATAAATTTCGTTTTTTAAATTAATTTCGAATTTCTATAAATTTTCTATTTAAATATAAATTTACACTAATATTTTTAAATTACTCCCCACCCTTATCCCCTAATAACCCAACATCCCGCTCCTAAAAAAAACATATATTTTACACTTTTAATATAAATTTCATTTTTTAAATTAATTTCGAATTTCTAAAAATTTAAAATTAATATCTAAATTTACACTAATATTTTTAAAATACTCCCCACCATTTACCCCTAATAACTAAACATCCCGCTCCTAAAACATGTGTTACAATTTTTTTTAATACATTTTCACACTAATATTAAAACATTTTTAATAATACAAAATTAATAACAATACATAATATTTAATTATAGACTAAAAATTAATATTTTACAGTTTCTATATTTTTTTTCGATATTTTTTACAATACTAACAATTCGATATTATCTACTTACGATATTACTTATTCGATATTTTGTACTTCAATATTTTTTAAAGAAATAAAATGACGATATTTTTGATTGCGATATTCATGTATTCGATATTATCTAACATTCGATATTACAACTTCGATATTACTACAATTCGATATTTATCATTCGATATAATGTCTATTCACCGTGTGTGGCATGTCCTGATAGTGAATTACTGCCAATTTCGTTTTTCACTATTGCAAGGCTACCTGTTCCCCATAGGATAGAATGGGAAGTTTGTTTATAACATCTTATAAACATAACTGGCCCTTGGAACTAGGTAGGAAAATTAAGTTTAGTATGCCTGAACTCAGAATCTAAAGATGCATCTTTTAGTAAAGGTGATTTTTACATTCTGTGATTGAAAATACCACTTTTAGAAAGTAGGTATTTTCTTGCTCAGTCATCCTGTGTGCCTCTATTGGAATGTGGATTGCCTGTCTGGGTTTTGGATGACAGAAGGCTGGGGAGCAGGAGTGGCTCCAGATAGTCTAGGTGGGTCAGGAAAGGGCTGAATAGACCTGGGCTGCAATTGGAAGGGGGAGGAGATTTCCTTGCACCTCAAAGGGCCTGGTCTGCCTCTGACAATGCCGTCTCCACCTCCTGCCAGAAAGTCACACCAGAGAAGGCAGAACTGGTTCTGGCTGGGCACAGACACTCTCTGCCTAAGAGATCAAAGGATTTTGGGATATAAATATTGGGGCCCAGACCCCTGAACTTTAGAACTCTTTTGGACCAAGAAGACTGCCAAGAAGAAGAGCTGGAGAAGCTGTGAGGAGGAACTACCACTTTGCTGTGTGCTTTTCTGTGTTGGCCAGCAGTGGCTGCTTCTGTCTTTGGCAGTGAAAGGACTGGACTGAACTTTCTGCAATCTACTTTTGTGAGTTTCTCCAAGGGCTTGAAGTAGAGCTTGCCCCCTGTTCAAGAAGTCTCAGGCACAGCAAAGGCTTCAACCTCTTCTGCCCTCAGCACTGGGGACTGTGTGTTTTGTGCTGCAACAGAAGAAAAAGCAACCCGACGACGTCGACGACACCACTGCCGACTCCGTGTCTTGACGGCACCGCAGAGGGCACCGCCGCAACGCCGCACCGCGACCCTGGTCTCACTGACGACGCCTGCCAGACGACGACGCTCCACACCAAAATCGACGCCGCTGCTTGCACCGTGGTTCGAGGGCACCGCTCGTAAAGTTACACGATGCACCGCCCTCATCCCGCACCGCAGCCTTGGCCTACCGACGCCGGCACCATCGACTCCAGTTCGTCAGCCGACGACAGCTCTTCAGCAACGACGACGCCGCTGCTTGCACCGTGACCTGCCAGCACCGCGACGAGCACCGCATTCACTTCGCACCGCGACCCTGGTCTCACCGACGACGCCATCTGACGCCGCCACCGAGCCGCTGCTCGCACACGACCTGAGGGTACCGCACGCCGCACCGCTGCACTTCACACCGCAGCACCCGATGCCTGCCGGCGCCAGCGCTCCTGACTTCAACAGAGAGGAGTTCGATCTGCAACGCGTGTGACTTCGAGGGCCCCGACGACTCCTGCACCGACCTCTGGAACCAACGCCTGCGGACGCCGTGCTTTCGGAAGCTCAACGAGAGATCGCAGACGCCCTGCATTTCTAAAAGGTACTGTTTGCGGGTCTTCCCGACACCGTAGCTGGCCCGCGACGTCACGGTCAGCCAGAACTGTTTGGATTTGTTTGCTCATGACGCCGTGATAGTCCCGGACGGAGCTATCGACATCAAAGAACTGTTTTTCAAGCATATTTTGATAACTGAAGATTTTTAAGGACTGTATTGTGGATTTTTATCGTTTTTTTTCTTGTCTTAAGTATATAAAAATATTGGATATTTTTCTAAACTGGTGTGGTGTCCTTTTGTAGTGCTTACACTGTATTACTGTTAGTTATGTGCAAATGCTTTACACACTGCCTCTAAGATAAGCCTGACTGTTCGTGCCAAGCTACCAAGGGGGTGAGCAGGGGTTATTTTAGGAGTGTAACTCCCTTATCCTGACTAGGAAGAAGGGTCCCTATTTGGACAAAGGTGCAAACCCTTGCCAACTAGAGACCCCCATTTCTAACAGAGCGGCAACTTTTTTCTTCTGAAACGGGGGTCGAAAACGAGGTAGATCCTCTTGTTTTCATTTGACTTCAAACTGTCGAGGCTGATCTCGCCCTGTGTCGCAGGTTGACTTTTGCCACGATCTTGGCGTTCCCCTCCTCCGACTTGAGAGCCAGACGTGTCCTGTGAAGAACGAGGAGAACGCTGATCAGGGACTTGAAATCTATCAGGAGACTTCATTTTCACGCTCAGAAGACTCAGGTGTCGGTGAACCTGCACACGAACCTTGCTTCTGCTGTTACTGCCCCTTGTTTTTTATTTTTCCAGTTCTTTTTAGGAAAGACCGGATGCCCACCTTTATCAGTCTGGGCTTTTTGTTGTGTTTGCTTTTGAGTAAAAGGCTTAACTCCCAGACTATTGCGGCCTATGGTTTTATAAGCCTGTGCAATAATCTTTGATAATTCGCGTGGCTTCTCCACATCAGGGACAGCCTCCAAGCGGTTTGCCACTTGAAAGCTTACTGCATCACCCTTGACATTGGCAAGGATCATATCAGCAACCACGTCGAACACCCCCACCAATCTCATCCCCAGCTCCACAGCCGCTTCGGCTCCGTGTTCATCTTGAACACGCTTAATCACTGCGGGGAGCACGGTCATGAAGGGAGTGCCGAAGCACTTCGAATATACCGCTGCAAACACCTTGCCCCAGGTGTTACAATCAGCTAACTCGGGAAGTAAGTCTTTAGGCAAACTAATAGTCAATATCCTGTGTTTATCCACAGGAGAGGTATTTGAAAAAACAGCCTTTAGTTGTCCAAACTTTTCAGCAAGCCAATAAGGTAATTCATCCTTATTCTGTGGACGCTTGCCCATTACTGAATTAACCATAAGGGGACTGATAGTCACACCACCAGGTCCCACAGGTTGTGCAGCAAGGCCAGGTGGTCCCACCTGGACGTTGCGCGTGATGTACTGTATAACAGCCCTATGTATGCGTATTAAAGACGTATGCAAGACCCTAAGGTCTGCAACTGCAACAGTTAAATAACGTGGGTGTGGGGTATACCCAGCTAAAACAGGCCAAGTGGCCCCATCTATTGATAAAGGGCCTAAGCGGACCGGAGTTACTGGGTGAGGAAGGGCGCCATTAAACCAAATTTGGTGCTGCCAAGCTGTAAGCGGAACTTCAAGAGCCCTATAAGGCAGATAAACGGGAGGAAGGCCGTGGCAGTGTATTCATGAAACAAATCATCTGCTCCATCCACCGCCGGAAAAGTGACCCAAGAATAAAACACCTCAAAGTGGTAAGCAGGATTCGCTTCCACTACAAAGATAAGCTCAACACCCGCGTTAGGCACTCCATATGTAGCCAAATAATCCTTGAGTGCGGCGCGGCTATGAGCCGGAATAGCAGTTGCCATTACGATAATTAAAGAACAACAACTTAAAGTGCGGCAGCGCAATAATGGGTTAAAAATAAAGAGATAAACCTTTTAAAACTTCAAGCTTGAAAGAACCTATAAAAACATCAATATAGGAGGTCATACCGTCACAGCTGTCTCCGGAAACAGAAGTGAGGGTATTGTGGACAAGCACAAGCACTACTCAAGTGTCTCGTAGATAAGAACCAGACCAAACGTTGGCGGGGCCATGTTGCAGGGATTCTGCACATACACAGAACTATGCGCAGGAAAACAGGACCTCAGTGAATAGGGGTGTACCAACCTACCACATCAGTACCCAAAATCCCAAACCGACTAGCTATAGTGTCTCATTCGTTCTCCTCCAAATATCACGGAGCTACAAATGATTAGACAACCCAGAACACAACACTCCCGACTCTCTCAGGAATCGCGGGAGTAAGATGTACTCTTTCGCTAACTCACACTTGTCCACAATGAGAATAAGCAGAGTCACTGAAATAGTTCAAAATGTGTATTTTAACCATCGTGCTCTACAATACAGTATACGTGCCACTACCAGCAGCAAAATGCATAAACTCAGCACTGTTAGCATTGTTACAATTCCATAGAATACAAAGGGAGAAGTCATTTTATAAAGACTGTGGAAATAAGGGCCTATAGGCCTGACCACCCTCCCCTTGACTAGAAGAAGTTTATTTTATAAAAAGGACGATCTCTGGGCTTTGACAGCAGACCCCATACCTTAAAGCCTGGATGTAAGATTTACATCATAGGAACAGCAGAGCTCTTCTCCATGGAACGGCTTTCTCCAAGTGTGTTAAAACAACATGCAACAACGTAATATCAAAGCACAAGTCTTCAGTACTGCAGCTGTGTAGCATGTTATGTCTAGGTGCTAGGAACTGACTAGAACAGAATAACAAGTGGCATTGTTTATCGACCTTGCACATCATGTTCAGACTAAACTCCAGGAAAGGCAGAGAACGCGAAAAGCAACCCGTTCTCATGTGAAAGACACAAACGAAGTCTTGCAAAAACAAAGTCCTGTAGTAGCGTGCGCAAAAGCAGCATCATGGCAGCGAAGCTCATGCTAACTTAGCATTGTCGATAATGTGACAAAGAACCATATAACAATAGAACAGGGGATCTGCAAGTTTGGCAGGACACGAACACCCCCTATTTACAGCACTGCGTCTTAAGTGTCGAATTCTAAACAATGCTGTAGCTCAAGTATTTGGATGCCACAACCCAGGACACAATACAACAAGTACGACAGCTGTTCATCACCTTGGCTTGCAAAGATGCAAGATTTGCAGCACAAAGTTTAAAACTATGGTATATTTACAAGAATTGCCGCTAAATAGTTAGCGGCAATTTCCGTGATGCTGCCCATCGCCCAAAACTATCACCCTGTTACCGGCATATGTACAATACGTCGCTACAGGGCGATAGTATCAGCTACCCATGGCGAAAACTGCCACTAACACTAGCGCCAAGGCGATACAAATTTAGTCGCTAGCGAGAGAAAAGTGACGAAAGGCCAATTAGAGGCAAAAAATTCATGTTAGTCAGCCCAACGTCACTTTTCTGCCTCTAGAGGTAAAAATAGCCTATAAGTCCACCACCAATGATAAAAAGAAAATTAAAAACAATGGAATGTGGAATGGAGCAGCCAGGGCCAAGTTCAGTACAGGTAAACAACCGCCGCAAATCCCTGAGGGGAAGAAGAAATGCAGATTCAGCGCTCCATTTATATAAAGAGGCGCAACGCTGGGGAAAACCAGTGATGCATCACTTTACAAAGCGCTTTCCTTGCGACACCCTGGCAGCTGAAGCCTGGAAGCGTAGACAGTCCCTGGGGCCCTGAGGCCTCGCTGGGCCTGCATCTGAGACCTGGAGTGGGAGGCGGAGGTGCTGTGGAGTTCCTGCGGCCTGACGGTGGAGGCGGGCTGCGTCGGGACCAAGCCCTTGGGCCATGGCGGTAGACATTGAGGCATCGGCGATCGCCCTAACCAGGTGGTGAAGTCTGGCAGGTTGCATGGAGACACTTTGCTGACCTGTGTGAGAAGACCACCTGGCGCCCCTTGGAGCTGTGATCGGTAGAGGCGCTCATGCGCATCAACATAGGGAGGTCTGCATCGCATAACACGCTCCACCACTACACCGGGGTGCACGGAGGAGATTGCCAATGGTGGGCCGCGCCTCTCTGCACCACAGGCAGGTGGATGTGGCACTGCCCAGATGCTGTGGAGGGTGAGGCCCCTGAGCTGCGCTAAACTTGTGTGGCGGGAGCGCTGCAACTTCACGCCTAAGGGGGCCCTGTTGCATCACCTGCATCGGGAGGTTCCCCAGCGGGCTTGGCGGTGACTGCTGCTCCCAGGCTTGTGAACTCCCACCTGGCTGAGGCTCCTGCTGGCTGAGTCACAGATTCGGAGAGAGCGCAGCGGATTGAGCACCGGTGTCAATGTCCAGGTGAGGAGAAGGTTGGACGGGGAGCAAAGGAGGCTTGGGGGGTCATGTCGGGCCCAGGCCTAGCACCGGTGGGCGGCGCACACTGTGCCCTGAGCACATCCTGTGCTGCGGAGAACGCACATTGCCGAGGACACCGCACAAGACTGGTGGGGGACTCCACTAACTGGCTCAAGTTGCTGAGATCAGCCATTGTTAGCAGAGGGTGCCAGAGGCACAGGGGCCGGTTGGAGCCCAGGCTCTTGGGTATGCAGTTTGATCTGCCGTTACTCGCTAGGGAACACAGAATCTGATCACCACTGCGAGATTGGAAGAGGTAAACGGGTGGTGCTGCCTTTCCTTGCCCCCTGGTAGTGAGCTCTTGGGTGTATGGGGGACTATCCCTTAGTGGACTTGCTCTTCTCACAGCGCAGCGCCGTCTAGTAGCTGCTGCTTCTGTCCCCAGCTGCTGCTGCTGGTTCCTCTGAACCGGAGGCCAGGTGTTCGAGGCCCTCCCCCCCGCAGGCTCCTGCCTTCGCCTCATCGTTGGTGGTCCACTGGTAGAGGGTCACTGCTCTGCTGCTTGACTGCCCTCCTGTCCCTCTTTTCTGCTGTTCCTGTCCCTCTTTCTGCTCTTCTCCATTGCTGGCTACCTTTGGCTTTGTTTTTTTTTCTTTGCTTTGTTTGGCTTTGTCTTTCATGTGCTTTTGTACAGTTCCTTTTTTCCCTGTCCTCTCCCTCGTTGACGCTGCGATCCCCCGCAGCCCCGCTCTCTCTAGTGTCCTTTCCCATGTTTCCCGCCTCCCAGCCCTCCCGAAGCACTACTTAATGGCGGCTGCTGTGTGGCCATGCGCAGCGGATGTGCCACTCGTGTGCTGAATGTGTGCCAAAGGCAAGCCCGTCTGCGCATGGACCACGTCCAGTGTCAGGGACCCTGCCTACCGCGGACACTACACCGATATGATGCCAGAACCCTCCTCGCCCTCAACCCTGGACGCCACGCCGTCTGCCATCTAGCATCACCGAAGAATACCCTTGCACCCTTCGCCTGCCAAAACTGAAAACACACCTTCTGCCACATCAACACACCAGCGTCTCTCGCCACCCAGCCGACCAACAGCGCACCTGACCGGCTCAACTGCTTCCTTCTGAACGTGTGGTCCCTCCACAAACACCTGACAGAAATTTGGGACCTCCTCGACGCCAACTCTTCAGATATCGCCTTCTTCACGTAGACCTGGACCAACCTCTGCTACAGACCGGACATTGCCATTGCCATCCCTGAGGGCTACAACATCACCTGCAAGTACCACCCCAACCACCCAGGAGGAGGCATTGCCATCGTCTACAAAAGCACACTCCGACTGACCACACACTCAAATGACCCAACGGCCACCATGGAACACCTCCACTTCCAGATTCAGACCAAGCTCAACACCACCCTCAGCAGGCACCCTTGTCTAGGCCCTGTACCCCCCCATTCACCGATACCATTGTAGACCTCATCGCACCCCAGGCTTTCCCATCCACCGACTACATCCTACTTGAAGACCTCAACTTCCACCTGGACAACCCCAGTGACCAGAACACCACCACCCTCCTGGAGAACCACACAAACATCAGACACAAGCAGCTAGTCACCACACCCACCCACATAGCCAGACACACGTCTGCTCCGCCAGCGGTAACATTCAACTACAGCCACACCACCAAACCTCCTGGACCGACCAGCACTGTATACATCACACCTTCACCACGCCTACCATACACCACCGCCATCTTTGCCCCCTCCCTGTCGCAGCTGGATCAAGGCCACAGAAGAACTTCTCGTCAACTACCCCAGCACCACCACTCCGCCAACGCTTACAGACACCAACACCGCAGCGCGCAACCAACACCGATGGATCTCTAACTGCGCCGACACCCTGGCACCCCTCAAGGCAAAAACAGGCAAACAACACTCCAAGAAGGCCAACTGGTTCACTCCCGCACTCCACTAGTCCAGACGCACCTGCAGACGTCTCGGGAAGAGATGGAGGCACAACATCAATCAACTCCGCAACACAGTCACCTTGCACCATGGCGCAAGGGTGACTGCGTTGGCGCATGGCAGCCATTGTGCACCATCGTAGGGGAAAAAGACAGGGGGGCTTATTCATGAGCTCCTTCCGCCAGTTTAACGCCGCCCGTGCTTCAGTTTCTTGACTTACTCGCAGCGCAAATCTTGCACCAGGTTGTGCCGTATTTACAAAGTGACGAATCTAGGCATATGCATGACCTTGTGAAGCCCTGTGCCACATTATACCTGCATCAGGTATGATGTATGCAGGGTGACGCTACCACACAACAAAGCCTCGTAGGAGTTTCGCAGTGTAGTCTCTCAGATTTCACTGCAACAATTCTAGGACGCCACTGTGTCAAAACCTTAAGCCTGCCTCATGGCAGGAGTAAGGGTGACGCAGTGCAATTGGGATAGGCTGGCCCCATGCATTGCTGGAGTTGCGTCATGCTTGCTACACAACTGCAGCAATGTGTGACTTTAGCGCTGACAGATACGTTAGGATTCCAGACGTATATCATTGATTGCGACATGGAGCACCCTACATTAAATACGGCGCATCCATGGTGTCGCAAGGAGGGCGCAGTGAAAAGTGTCACAACACTGTTTTGTCACAGCGATGCAACACTTTTCATGAATGCGACCCAGGAATGCGCCCTATCTTATTGATAGGGCACATTCCTGACCTTTTGTTTTGGCGCAGCGCAGCCATATTGCTTGCAGCGCTGTCCAGCACCCAAACGTCTTATATGTGGACCCAAGTGTTTGCACCAATTTTAATACCAGCTATTTTTTGGTCTTAAAAAACTGCCTCTAACTGGACTTAGCGGCAGTTATGGGGGTTAGCGACGTACAGGAATTTCATTTAAATATCGCGAAGTGTGGTTAGCGGCAGTTTTATCATGGGAACGCCTACCTCGCATCTCATTTTCGTTAAGTCCCACTAACAGAAGTGGCGATCCTGAAAATTCCGGTTTACGCTGAAAAAGTGCTGCTAACTGCAGTAAGTGGCAACTTGCAAATACGGCGATAAAAATAAGCCGCCATACCGTCTAAAAATTGATGCTACGGTGGCATTAAGTTCTTGTAAATATGTCCCTATATATCAACACACTGGTCTCATTCAGACATGGGTGATAACTGGACATTTGCCAGAAATTGTGAGAAACTCCAGGAACAGACCTCTCATATTGCCTACCCAATTTAAAGTGGAGGGAGCAGTTCATTTTAACTATGTGTAACCTGTGCCAAGTTAATTGTCAGGAAAAACCTTCACGCAAATGTGCCACTGGTGGAAAAGCAGTCAAAGAGGATACCATATTTAGAACACCCAATCTTTTGCCTTTTTTCCTGTCCACGTTGGCCAATTGAACCATGGCAGTCCTAGACAGAAAAAGGAAATATGCTGGACCGGATTTTTTTAGGCGTTGGCAGCAGAAGTGTCTCCCCCATCCCAGTTGTACAGTGGCCGGCCATATTCTAAATGAGGCTCTCTGTCTTGTCATTGGTGGCTGTTCCTTGCCTGATTGCCCAGCCAGTGGTGAGAGCTTTCCATGCCTGCACCTTCGATGGCAGAGTGGGCGCCAACAGCTTTTGCAGAGCCAACTTGGTGCTTCGTAAACCCATGCTGGGTTTCCCTTAAGTGCAGATGACTATGGTAACATTATTTTAGAGAAAAATCTCTCTCTCTCTCTTTCTCTATGGCATACTTCTTGTCAGTCAGTTGATATGGGACTGCCTGTTTCACCCAGTGATACAGGCAGCTCTATACAGTCCTATCAAATGCACTTTCGGAAACAGTTTTAAAAAATCCAGTACTGAATGACGTGTTATAACACTATACATCTGTGTTTAGAATTGTATTGTTTTGTATCGAAGCATTTATATAGTGCTTTCCAACCCTTGGAGGCCCCAAAGGGATGAATGGTCGCAGAAGAGTGTTGATGGAGATGCGGCCTATGAGAAGTGTCTGTTGGTGATGTGCGTGAGGCCCGGAGAAAATGCAAAAAATTTGTTGCGGGCATGTGCAGCAGGAACTAATGCATGAAATGGATTTAAAAGGAAGTATCTAGGATAGGTTCTCTGGTAGCATATGCAAACTAGCATGACTTGTAGTCCGAGAAGCAGATGATTACCGATTTTGGGAGCAGACAAGCCTTCCTTGCTATTAATAATAATAATAATACTCGGATTTGTATAGCCGACTAATCACCTATGACAATATCCAGGCGCTGTTCCTAGGTGCGGGGAGATCAAGTGATTTGCACAGAATCACAGGATGTTGAGCCAACGCCGAGACTGAAACCTGGACTCCCAGTTCCAAAGTCAGCAGCTCGCGCGTTATGCCACACCCTCACCTTGTTAATGGTTCTTGGTGGCCCTTATTCTCTTTTGATAGGGCATTCGAAGGCTTGCATGTCTGGACAGTGAATGAGCCACTACTAATGCAGCTATGGTGACAGCCTCCAATAAATATCATATACTTAAATTGCTTGTCTTTACCAAACTCTCATTTGCGCCTCTTAAGCCTACAATGCCGTCCTCGCCTCCTGTAACTGGGTATACGTCGCGCCTGAGCTCGTCTGAATTGTAGCGCCATTAACTCATACAGTGCTATTGAGCCACTTATCTGTGTGTCAGTAACACGTTGGTAAACATTCACGTATGAAGACGTTTCAAGTATTGGGTGGCTCCTCATCGCCAATTTATGTTGTAATTAAGGGTTCATCAGTACTTGAATAATGCTTTATTAGCGTTGTATCCTGTTATCTCTTAGTTCCCTGCTGCTCAGCCAGTGTGTAAGTGATGTAATAGAATGTTCATGAGTTCATGGTTTGTATGAGTGGTCAGTTGGAATGAGTGGGACTGAGCAGCAGGATGCTGCTCCCGGTGAGGCATACTTGCCATCTTACTTGTAACGGAATAAACCTGCCTACATAATCTACACTACTGGCTACTGGACTGATTACCTAGAAAGGTCTTACTTCGTTTATAAAAATTAGATTCACAGTTCTTCATTACATGGTGCTCCTCTGTCCAG
Organism: Calotriton arnoldi; assembly: GCA_963921515.1. NCBI lineage: Eukaryota > Metazoa > Chordata > Amphibia > Caudata > Salamandridae > Calotriton > Calotriton arnoldi. The sequence goes on from CAWUFW010020507.1 coordinate 23,294, forward strand.
CCAGCAGTAACTGCCACTCTCACTGAGTTCCAGGAAAAGCACCATGACAACTGAATTATCAGTAGTAAATATTCTACAACCCCATACTAATACAACAATATGGAGCAAGTGAGATCACAAAGCAAATAATCCAAACGCCTGGAAGTGAAGAGTAGCCACCAAGAAAATACCATTGACCTCATTTAGAGGTCAATGGGTTGCCTTTCAGGGTTGGAGGAAGACTCTTGCCTTTCCACCTCAGCAGAGAAATGCCCACTATGTTGACAGATCCTCACTTCCCTGGCTGGACTCACTTTGCCAAAGGTGCATCAGCCAGTGTGGCAGATGTAATTCCGGCTAAGAGGAATGCTGAATGGGCTGACACGTTGGTGTAGGCAGGTGATCGTTCAATTTCCTTTTTCAGAAATAACCCCCCAAAATGATAATGTCCCTGGTGCCGGGATTTTTCTCCTTCTGTGTAAGGGCCATTACTTGTTTTCCGTGTCCTGTCCCACCGTGCTATCCATGGTAGATACCTGCATGGAAAATATATGTCAGTAGGACTGCCCTGCCTAGGGAGGTCATCCAGATGCATGAAATGAGGCGTTGCCGTGGTTAATGGGATGCCACTTTTGAATCCACCGCTGGTCAATCAGAAGTTCCTCCACCTCTAAGTGAATCAGTAGTGGTTGTAGTTTTCTTTAAAAAAGGAGTTTGATTCAACTAAGATGTGAATGTCACATTTTTAAAAAAAGAAGCCAGATAAGTGGACTTCATTCCTCATCATTCCCCTCCACAGCAAGTGACATTACTGAATTGCCTAGCATCCATCTTTATAGGAAGTAAGATCACTGTTTTGCCACTAAAACCCTATTTAAAAGAAAAAGCCAGACAAGCAGACTTCAGTCTCCATCATCCATCTACACAGGTAGTGACATCACTTCTTGTCCCAACATCCATCGCTACAGGAAGTAATATCACATCATTTCTCAACATCCATTTCCATATGAAGTGACAACACCTCCTGCCTTTTCCCTACTTCTCTCTCTTCCTCCAGGATTCCCCAGGAAAAGGTGGACACAGAAAAGGGCTTCTTGTGTTAGGACCCGGCAGGGCCAGGAAAGCCCTTAGACGAGAAACCCTGGTAAACTGCAATCTACAAAGTAAGATGTATAATGTACGTGCCTCACCTGCCACACAACACTGCCCATTCCCCACAGTCACACATAGACTCAGGGCTTGATTAAGAGTTCGGCGGTCAGCGCACTTTGGGCCCACCGCAACCCTGGCGGTAGCGCAGCGGTCTGGGGAAGCAATATGCATATTACGAGTTTCCCCACCACCAACCTTTTCATGGTGGAGAGCCCACCATGAAAAGGCTGGCAGTGGGGAATTAAAGGGGGACCTACAGGGCCTCCTATTGCCCATGTGCACAGGTATGCATGCAGGGGGCACATGTTGTGCCCCCCTGTCTACATGCATCCCCTTCCATGCACGGCATGGACTGCACAGTCCAGGTGCCTTTTCAATAAGCACCACAATGGTACTGCCACGTGGCCACCTACCAGACAACGAGGAAACTTGTAATCTGGCTGGCGGCAGTCAACTTTGGCGGTCTGGGAGTGAGGCACCGGCGTGGCGGCCTGCTCCTAGGCCATCAAAGTCCTAATCGGGTCCTTAATCCACAGAAACACACACAGAACCCTTGCATCACATAGACCCAACCTCATACATATCCCGCTAACCAGTACACACACTCAAACTACTGAATACAAGCTCCATCTCATGCTCATCAATGTATCTTCTGCACTACAGCATGTTCTAGGCATTGCTGTCTTCCTCACTTATCACAACCCTGATGCACTCTTCATCACAAAATCAATGCACACTGCTGCATCTTCACACATCCTAGACGTACAGCATCGAGCAGGCGGACCATGCTCTTAAGGAAGGAGGAGATTTTCCCATCATCCAAAAGGTCTGCTGGCCCAGCACCATAGGCAAGCAAGCTACATTCAATCCATGGAGCTCACTTCATGTTAATTTTCACTCTGCACAATAAAGTCTGCATCGTTCCACCTCATCTACCGGCCTCTTATAAAGAATAAGGACTTCCTGGACAAATTTTCAAAACTCCTCAATACACTTTCGGAACACCATGTGTACCCCCACAGACCCATCTAAAATGCAAAATTAAAAGCCAAATCCTCAGCACCAATATTAAGGGTGAGCATAACTGGCACAATTTTTTCTAGCGTAATTACTGCAAAATTACTCACACTTATGCGTAATTATGTGAGAAGCATAATCCAGCATTTAGCGCTATCCTCTTAGTGCAAAATTCATCTACGCATCCAAAATGGGCTAGAGGATGCATTTTATGCCAAAAAAAATAGCACTAAGTGCTACAGGACAGTAGCAAGAAGTCACTCGTTCTCTCTTGGGGGGCATATTTACAATGCCCCTGCGGCACTTTAAGCTGCCGGAGCGTCACTTTTGTGACGCTCTGGAGGCGCAGTGTGCCGGCCCATATTTACAAGGCCATGCAAAGTCACCCTGCATGGCTTTTCATGGCCGTGTAAATATGGAGTCAGGCACTGCTTTACTCTGTGTGGAAGGGGTGTTCCTTGGGTGTTGCTTTGGGTGTTCTCACACAACACCCATGGTTTTCGACACTGCTCCAGATTTACAACATAGCGTAAATCTGGGGAAATGCCAAATCTAAACCTTCCCAAAGCAGGCATAACATGTAAATTTCTTCTAGTTTTTTTCCTTTTTCCACATGTGCTGCATTCTGCAGCACACATAGAATGAGGAAACCGCCTCCTTTGATTGTTTATGTGCAGAAAGGTACCCCTTCCTGCACAAAAACACTCATGCCAACACCACGGTGCAAGTGTGCCTGTGTTGGTGCTGGGCTGCAGTTTTGTGTGCTGGCGCTGGCAGAAAGTGCAGGAATGCGTAGTTACTCAAGCGTAATGTGTAATTTCTGAAATTACTCCGGCATAATAAAAATGTCACCACAGCCTAACCAATATCCTTCAAAGACCTTGCTGACAACAAATGTTTCATAAGCACACAGGAAATAAAATGGAAGAAAAACAGAACTTCTAATAGCCTCACACCAGGGAAGTCCCTTCATACAACTTGCAGAAAACTCTTTTTATTCACTCATAGCCAAGTATTATACCAACAGCACCAATAAAGCTGCCATAAAAAGTAGAGCACTCTTCAAAAAAGGTCAAACATTGCTTCAACCCTCTGCAATGCCATGAAACAGCTCACCAGTTAACAATTACAGAAGATAGGACTGTATACTTATTATACCAAACCTTTTACTCCTGTGACACTCACTCTTCCACAGTGCATCCCACAATCATCATGCTTCAAAACCCTTTCTCTGAAATACCTCGCCAACATCCTTAACTCCCTCAAAGTCCCCGCCGTGAAGACGATATGTTATCCTCAGCTTCATCAAAGCCTTCTGTGGAGAAGCTCTCTCACCCCTGATCACCATTGTGAATACCTCACTCACTCACTCACTCAGACTCTTAAGACAAACCAGATCCTGGCAATCCTGAAGAAGCCCACGCTGCACCCTATTCTAAATCTTTATTCTGTGTGTGAAATTTGTCAACATCTTCTGGTCGGAGAAGTTTTTCTCACATAACATTTATCATCGCTGGAAATCTAAGTCGCAGGCTGGCTCCGCATTTCTGCAGCGCCTCCATATGCTTTCCCAGCTCTCACTGCCTATCTTCACTAACACGTGAAATATCAGATCTAACTGAGAAAGTAATGCCCTGCATCTGCAAGTTCTTCTCCTTTATTGCTGAAGCCAGTATCTTTTCTTTTACAGAGTGTGACAAAATGTTTACGAAAATGTTGTGAGGTTTCTTCCTAACTTGAATGGATCCCTATGAATTCTTTGAGTTGTGTGCATGAGGTTAGTTGTGCAGGTTACCTGTGGCAATGCCTCCTTTAGCAGGCTCATAATATAGAACTTCACGTCACTTCCTTCTGCTCCCTCCATCACATTTAAAATTCTAATATTATTCCACCTCAAATTATTCTCGAATCTTTCAAGCTTATCCGAGAGCTCTTTTCCTTTCTCTTTTAACCAGCAAATCTTTTGTGTTTGTGTTGACCTCTGCACCTACCTCCTGACCCTTACTTTCAAGTGCTTCTCTGCGCTGGTCTAGTACTTCTGTTTTTATCTCTAGCTTAGGACACGCTTCCTGGATTTCTTTTTGGTTAATCTCAGAGACAGAAAAATGGTTCTTAACCTCTAGTGATAAATTCACAATCTTTTCCTGTACCCTGTGCAGGCCATCTGAACCACCATTCCCATCACTACTAGCTACATAAGGTACAGGAAATGAAGTAGTATTGGAGGCGGAAAGGAAAACTGACTATTTCATTAGCTGGAATTTGGGGGAGCACAAACTCACACGGTTTGAGATGCATATAAAGCTTGTTTAAGGGGGACTCTGTAGAGCGTATCGGTTGCCTGAAATACAAGCATTTGCAATGCAATCGGTCTCGCCTTTTTTTTTTTTTTTTTTATGCAGATTTATATAGCGCGAACTTGACCCGAAGGTATTGTAGCGCTTTACATGAGCACCGGTTACGTTACACAAGGACACATTCATTTTTTTGGTAGGCACGGGGAGATTATGGGGCCGATTCCGATCTCGGCCGGTAGGGCTCCGAATCGGATTCGGCTTTACCGGATCCGATTCGGAGCCCTGTTTCCCGACCGAACCGTACGCGGGTCCGGCCGAGCGAGTACGATGCGAAATCTCCGACCGACTCGTCCGGGCATCCCGACCGCTCCGACCGACTCGCTCCCGGCTCGAACCGCTCCGACCGACTCGCTCGGACTCGACTCGCACCGCGCAATGGAGACGTTTCCCGGCCGGGTAAGTACGATGCGCGCCGCGAGCAGTCCGACCGAGCCGCGCACTCCGGCTCGTAAGAGCTGTCGGAGCCGTACTTTGGGGGTCCGTGTCGGACCCCCTGTACACGTAGCCGCGCGAGTCGCACACAGGGGGGACCCATGGGTCCCCCTACCTGTGCGTGTACGGCGCGAATCGCTTCGCCGCGTACCCGCTGTAGGGGCGCCCTTGTCCGACTCGCACCCATTGAGTCAATGGGAGCCCGCGTACGCGTTGTACGACCGGCTCCCATTGACTTCAATGGGAGTCCGACCGACTCGAGTCCGATAACATACGGACGCATCGTACTCGTTCGGTCGGACTGCACGGGTCCGATTCGGTCGGAAATCTCTCCGGGTCCGGCTCGGTCGGAGAAATTTCCGGCCCGAATCGGAATCGACCCCTAAGTGATTTGCCCAGAATCTCAGGATGTGGACGCGAACCCGAGGCTTGAATCTTGGTTTCTCAGCTCCAAAGTCGGCAATCTAGCCATCAGACCACATCCTCTCCCAAGGTCGCCTTTGGGACCTTATATGTATTTAGCTATGCAGCACATTAGCCTGGGTGCTGAAACATCTACTGTTCTTTAACATGGAGGGAAAGTAAGCATCAAACTGCGTGACACTCCAGGTATGGGAACAAATGGAGAGAAATATTGCCTTTCAGTGGGAAATATTATAGTCCAAAGCTCTGTTTTTAATATAAAATCAGGGTCTTCGGTGGTCATATCACTGAAAATACAAGATTTGAAAAAACAATTATTGTCTACAGGTGCTCGTGGAAAACAATTTCTATGGACGGGAATCTAGAGAATGCTAAATTGATTTTGGTATTTTACTGACCTCTGCTGGTTGTTTTCTATCAAGAAAGTTAAATAGAGGCAGTTGCCAGAAAATTTAAAAAAAGAAAGTCCCTCAGCAGAAAGCAATTCTGGTATTTTACTGACCTCTACTGGTCGTTTTCTATCAAGACAGTTAAATAGAGGCAGTTGAACAGAAAAACAAATCCCTAAGCTGAAGCAGACAAGTCCTAGGGCTGATCTCCAGAGCCCACAAAGTACATATACATATAAGTATATAATAAGTATATACTAAAGTACATACAAGAGGTCTCGAATGCTCGACCTAAAAAGGGAGAAACAGGAGGAATCACAGTTAGCGAGGGAGATTGCCAGTCTGCCTCTAGAGGAAAGGAACAGACATAAGACAGAACAATCTCTGTTGAATAATCAGTAAAACTTTACATTAAAGATGGAGGAGAAGGTGAGGCAGCAGTGGGAGGTCAGTAGGACTGGGAACTTTGAGTATGGGGAGATGTGTGGTAAGCTGTTGCGGTGGAACACTAGACTGGAAAGGAACAGGAACTATATTAAGGAGACACTTGATGAGAAAACAAGATCACAACAGGAGGACAATCAAGGTATATAAGAAGCCCTTTTTAGGCTTTTCCAGGAATTATACTCTGAAGACATTGTATTGAACAGTGACAAGTTATGAACCTGTTTGAAGGATAAACAGCTGCCTAGGCTTACCTTTGAAAAACAGCAACTTCTACATCAAGAAATAACAGGAACAGAAATGTTGGCAGCCATAAAGAAACTTAAAGATGAAAACTGGCAGATCCAGATGTACTCCCAAATGAATTGTATATTTTGTTGGCAGGGTAAGTAATCCCGACCTATCTTGTTAAAATTGTTTAACTCCATTTTGTTGGAAGGCTCATCTCTACCAACATCCTGGAATGAGGCAACAATCGCTCTGATCCTGAAACCTGATAAAAAGTCTATTGAGTGCCAGTCATATCGCCCTATATCTCTACTAAAGTTTGACTATAAGGTCTTCTGAAGTATTTTAGCTAACCGTCTAAGTAAGGTAGTGGGTAATTTGATACATGATGATCAAAAGGCCTTCCTTCCAGGGAGATATTTGAGGGAACTGACGCACACTTTGATAGGCTGGATCGACTTAGCAATAGCGCAGGCGGTTCCCCTAGAAATTTTAACCCTGGATGCAGCTAAAGCCTTCAATCAAGTTAATTGGGAATATTTTATGGCTGCATTAGAACAATTTGAAATAGGAGAGCCATTCTCCAGAGTATTATGTCAGATTTACAGTTCTGCGAGGGCGAGAATGCTGGTGAACGACAGCTAACCTCACCTGTAAATATAATGAGAGGGACTAGGCAGGGGTGCCCTCTTTCTCCTCTCCTTTTTGATTATATAGAACCTCTGGTACAAAGTTTAATTTAAGATTGAAAGAAAACATTAAGCATTTTACAAAGGATTTGTTCTTGAGAAAAATAGCCCGATACACAAATAACCTAATTGTTTACACTTCAGAAATAAATAACGCCCTCCAGCAAATAATACAAGAATTAGATCTGTTTGGAAATTTTTAAGGGTATAAGGTCAATGTAACCTAATCAGAAGGTATGACCTGAAACCCAAAGTGGGAAAGCAGTGAGCACAGAAAACAAATAAAATATCCACGGATAGAAAACTGTCAGGATTTGGATAAAGTTGCTGAAGTGAATCTGGAAATGGTTAGTAAAGATGTAGATAAGAAAATAAAAAAATGGCAGAATCTATCCCTAACCATCTATGGCCATGTAAACTTGGAGAAAATGTTGATCTTTCCCAGATTTTCTTGTTTTTTTGATAATATCCTGCTAGATGTTGATAAAAGAGAGCTTGCTAAGATACAAGGGTGAGTAGCCTCATTTATATGGGCTGCTACAGGTATTAGGCTCTATTGGAAGCAGTTAAGGAGGAGATTAGAGTAGGGGGCTTTAGTGCTTCCTGATGTCCAGCTATACGGTTGGGCTTTTCAACAGAAGAGTAGCGGAATGTTGCTCCTGAAACCCAAACGAGACGTGTGTTGGAGACAAGGGAAAGCTTTAACTGTAAGTTTGGTGCACCAAAGTATTTCAAGAAGGTGCAGCTGAAGTGTTTATAGTCCGCAGCCAAACTATGGAACGGGAGTAGAACGCCACTAGGGATCCCGTATTATAGTAAGTTGTCTCCAATTTGGGATTCTCCTGGAACTCCACAGTGTATGACAGATTGCTTAGTGACGCCCTTGAGAGATCATGGCATTAGTAAGTGGGGACAGGTAGTGAAAGGAGGTAGGGCGCTTTCCTGGGACAATTGGAGGGAGATGACGAATGGGGTCATATCAGGATTTATTATCAACTGACTGCATGGCTAAGATCTCAGGACTGGACTAAGCGTGAGACAAGTATAGTGGAGACGGGACTACAAGAACCCCAGCAAAGGAATAAAGAAGTCTCAATCTGGTACAGATATCTATCAAAGGCAGAGGAGGAGAATATGAGGCCACCATGCCTGGTCGGGGAAGGACTTGCTGGATGCAGATCTGGAAGATTTATGGCAAGTATCTCTAAATACGTTTTACATAGTTAAATCGGCCGCACTCAGAAAGAACCAGTTTTTCACACTTCACAGAGCTCACTGGACCCCCAAAAAGCTTGCCAAAATCAGCAGGAATGAGGATGCTAGATGTTAGAGGTGTGACTATCAAGAGGCAGAGGGTGTTCACATATTCATTGACTGTTCAAACCCGAGGGGCTTCTGGCAAAAAAGTGGGTAAGATGATATCGGTAATTCTGGGATGGACTAGGGAGATAAGCTCAACTATGATATTTTTCAGCATATGGGGGAAAGATATTGAAGGAGATGAGATAACTATGAATCATCACACTAAATTACTCTTTTATTGAATCATGCTAGCAAGAAGGGAAATTTGTAAAAGATGGTGCCAGCTAGAACTCCCTACATGGCGCAACTGGTGGAGTTCAGGATAATATGTCCATGAGCTGGACAAGAAGTACAGGAAGGAAGACGTAAAAGTTCAATTCTGGGGTCCAATTGAGAACTGGCTACGGGCGAACAGTAAGTCCGATTATTATACCCCTTAAGTCAGTGATAGTATGGGAGGCTGTGTTATTATTTTTTTTAAACAAACTTTATTGGTTTTTCAATTTACACCCATTAGGCACGTAGGCATGGCAATTCTTGCATATATAAATCACAAGTCCCATTGCATTCAAACACATCCCTATTCTGTGGTGAGCTCTTCCCTGCCCTCTCAGCTTCCTCCCTTGACCCATAAAGCAAAACAAAAAAATAAACAATGACCTAACCCATCGCAGTTCTATAGAGTGCATCGTGCAGCAACTGTACTTTATATGCTCACCATAATCATACTATCTCAAGCTAACCCAATAACATTCCTAACTACCCTCTCCCCCTCCCTCGCCTCCCCCTCCAGGCATGTCGCTTCTAGAATTGCACCTTACTTTCATTAATCTGTAACCATCATAAAAGCTGGGGTAGATCCGGAACCCAATATTGTGGACTTGTGCACGCGCATGACCCCATCTCCGGCTGCCCACCGTATTGGCTGCAAATGCATCCCTTCCCTCGCTGTTATGAACCTTCGTGGTGTTGCTCTAGGTCCTGTGCGCTCAACTCTGTGTCATCATCACTATCAGTGTCTGGGTCCTTCAGCAATCCTACCAGATGTTCCCATGCTCTTGCCATCTCCAGTGCCCTCTCGCTCCCGGATCTTTTTGCCAATTGGAGCCGTACTATCCCATCGCATTCCGCCCATTTGAGAAACTCTGTCTTCCATCTAGCCACTCCAGTGGATACTCTCGCCTTCCAGTGCATTGTGATTTCCCTTTTGGCCAGCAATAGCCCCATATCTATGAACTTACTGGTGACTTTGGTTTTAGCTGTATGAGGAAACCAGTGTAAGATGCATGTTCCCAAAGCCAACTCCAACCCTCTGTCCGTTATTACATTCAGCAGGTCAATCACCTCCATCCAATAAGCTGCTAATGACGGGCATCCCCATATCATGTGAGGGAAATCCGCACCCTCCCTTCTACAGCGCGGGCATTCATCTGTCTCTGTATGAAAATATGCTTTGATCTTCGCAGGGGTGAGATAAGCCCTGTGCAAAATATAGAAATGGACCAACTGAAACCTAGCGTTTCTAGTACTCTTCCACGCCCACGCTACTATGTCAGCCCAAGCCCTATCTGGTATTTCAACTCCCAAATCCACTTCCCATTTGTGCTTAAGTCCTTCCAGGGGGGCCAACCTCTCCAGGGTCAATCGCTTATAGAGGCACGTGACTGCCTTATATTTCCATGCAGCAGTAACAACATATTGACAACCCAAAGAGGTCCGAGGCTCAGTATAGCCCTCTTTCCAGTGCACCCGAATAGCCGCCGTAAGGGCCGCGTGCAACAAAAAGTCTCCCCCTCGTAACTCAAACCGCTCCTGCAACACATGGGAGGGCATCATAGTCCCGTCCTCGTAAAGGTCCCCAATGGTAGTCAACCCTATCTCCTCCCATTCGCTCAGATCCCGCCACGAGCCTCCATCCGGGAGCGCCTCACACACGGCAAGTGGGATATCAGGTGCATATGGCAACGCCATACCCGCTCGTTTAACACTCCTCCTCCAGCACTGCCTCACTGTCTTAAGGTCCTCAGGTAGGTCACCCAGCCTAACGGGAAGGTCCAAAAGGATTTGTGATAACAACTTCAGCTCAGGCACTCTCCCTCTGTCCTGCTCCGGGCCCCTCAACCTCGCCATCACAAGCTGTGTCAGCCACTGTAATTGTGCAGCCAAATAATAAGTTTCGAAATCCGGAACCGCCCATCCACCCTCCGAGCGCGGGCGCTGTAAAATAGATAGGGCTACCCGGCGCCTCCCAGTACCCCATAAAAAGCCGGTGATCATTGATTTAAGTTGCTTAAACACCCGCGCCGGTATCCAGACTGGAAGGGTCATAAAATAATAAAGCAATCGGGGGAGAGCCACCATTTTAAGTAAGGCCACTCGGCCAGCCACCGATAATGGCAGCGTGCTCCAAAACTCAAAACTGCCCATCAACCCTCTCATCGCTCTAAGCACATTCCCCTCTAACAATTCCAACCTTTCCTGATAAATCTGAACCCCCAAGTACGGGAGGCATCCGGTTTCCCATCGCACTCCTGCCACTCTCTGCAAGTCCCCTCTGCTATTATCTGTTGGGAATAGACAAGACTTGGACCAGTTAACTCTGAGGCCAGACACCTCTCCCAGTTCATGCAGTAGCGCATTTTCCCCCTCTAGCGCTCACTCCGTGTCCACCAGAAGCATGAGTAAATCATCCGTATACAAGGCAATATGGTGGGTCTGGTCCCTCACTTGTAGGCCCCGATAATAACCCCGGTTCTAGCCTTCGCCGCCAAAGGTTCCATAGCCAATGCGAATAGGAGCGGGGACAACGGACATCCCTGCCTCGTACCCCGGCTCACTTCGCAAGCTTCAGATATCACCCCGCCCGTCCTAACTCGTGCCGTGGAGGACTGATACAATAACGCCGTCCATGCGGTAAACGCGTCTCCCAGCCTGAAGCCCGCCATGACATGGAACAGATACGGCCATTCTAAACTATCGAATGCCTTTTCTATATCAACGGCAAACACTGCGGCAGTATCTTTCGCATAAGTGTCCGATTCAAGCACCTGCAGTAAGCGCCGGATATTTAAGGCCGTGTTTCGGGCCGGAATAAAGCCGGCTTGGTCACGATGAATTAAGGTCGGCATGTGGGGCAATAGCCGAGTGGCCAAAATGCGACTTAGTATCTTGTAATCTGTGTTAAGCATGGAGAGCGGGCGATACGCTGCTCTATCCCACACTGACTTTCCTGGCTTCAGTAGCGGGATAATAACCGCTTCTCTAGTGGAGGTCGGGAGGTGACCCAGACATCTGGCCTTGTTATATAATGCCACTAATTGCGGAGCTAGGAGTTCGGAGTAGGTTAGATAAAATTCAATCGGGAGGCCATCTGACCCCGGCGTCTTGTTCCGTGCCATGTGTTTAATTGCCGCCCGCACCTCTCGCAGTTCAATTTCTCCTCCCAGTTCCTTCGCCTGCTCATCGTCCAACTGCGGGAGCTGCAGCCCGCGCATAAACTCGACTAAGTCCCCTTCTGTAGCAAGCGTCTTACTCCTGTATAGTTCCCTGTAAAACTCATAGAACAACCTGTTGATGCCCTCTTGTGTAAAACAGGCTTCCCCCCGGTCATCCCTAATCTCTAATATCGGTGTCCCTCTTCGTGACGGGCTACCTAACCATGCCAACAGCGCTCCAGATTTGTCCCCCTCCACATGGGTACGGGCAAGATAAGCTTTATAGTCAAAGCAGCGTAAGCGCTCTACCTGTCCTGCCACCACCTCTTTTGCCTCCAGTAGCTCTGCTTGTTTGTCAGGCCTCCCAGGTCGGTCCCTTTCCACCTTTCTCAGCCGCCATTCCGCTTCTGTCACTTCTGTCAGCAGTACCTTCCGCACCCCAACTGTCTCAGTGATACAGCGGCCCCGGATCACCGCTTTAAAGGCATCCCATTCCACTAGGGGCGTGGAAGCAGTCCCTCCGTTATCCCCAAAATATTGCGTGATAGCTTCTCCTACAGCCTCGCGGTATACCTGGTCCTCCAACGCCTCAGGGCGCAGGCGCCAGGTCGGTACCCTAGCCCGGACTCGCGACCACTGCATCCAAAGCAAGACAGGGTTATGGTCAGAAAGTGTCGTAGCCAAATATTCGCTCCCTTGCACTCCTGCATGTATGTCCGGTGTACATAATATCGCATCCAACCGCACATGAAGGTCATGCAGGGCAGAAAAGTATGAATAATCACGCTCCTCCGGGTGTTGAGCCCTCCAAGTGTCCACTAATCCCCACCTTTGCTGCCAATTACGCCTCACCTCTGCAACCTTGTGTGTGGGGGCAGTGGGAAGCGGGGGTGTGAACGATCCAATAAAACATCTGAGACGCAGTTAAAGTCCCCCCCCAATAACACCGAGCCCGTGAGATAAGGGGCCAGTTTCCCAGATAAATGCGAGAATAATAACGGCTGTTCCGTGTTAGGTGCATAAATGCTCCCTAGTGCTATATCTCGTCCATCCAGTTTCCCAAGGACCACTACATACCGCCCTTCTGGGTCTATGAGCTTTTCCCTGCATAGAAAGGGCACCCCCGCTCTGATCCAAATTAATACCCCTCGAGCAAAAGAAGAGTAGGTTGTGTAAAACAATTGACCTCACCACCTTCGCTGTAATGCCGCACCCTCCTGCGCCTGTAGGTGTATTTCCTGCAAGAACGCTATATGCACTCCTCTCCACACCAGGTAGGCATGCAGTTTCTGATGGTGCCACATAGAGTGCATACCCCGCACATTCCATGATAAACACTCCAGGTTATTGGTCGATCCCATCCCCGCCATACAAAACAATCAGTACTAAAAGCAAATGTGACGACATGCCTGGCCCAAACACTCCCTGAAACTAAATAACATCCCCAACTCCCCCACCTAAGGACAGCTACTCTGAAACTGGTATCCATCCAAACCCCCCAAAAAAACACACAAATTCCTCTGTCAGGTACAGAGGAGCTGGGGCACGCTGCTGGCTTGGATCCCTGCCCTCCATGCGCATCAGCCCCCTCGCAAAGAAAGCATCCCCAGCCCAATCTCAGCAACCCCTTATGGCCAATAAACAAACAAGGCTTTACTATTCATTCTCGACAGTCCATCTTCTCATCCAATGAAGCCATCCGCCGTCTGTGGTGTCAACTCTGGCATATGCCCCCCGCTACCCATTGAAGTATCCGAGTCAGTGCCCGCTGAGTTCCCGGTTATGCCCGCTTCTTCAGTTGATACAACAGCTTGATCTTGTGCCAGCGCCACCACTGCCTGCAGGGCTTCCGCTCTCTCCCGTGCCGTCTGTGAGACTGTGGGCTTCTTCCGGGTCCTATTACGTGGCCATCTGCGCGGACCCCTCGGTCCACTCGCGTTCCTAGCCCGTGTTCCCTCCGGATTCTCACCTCTCGGCGCCTCCTTTCTATAGGACTCCAGCCAGTCCCACGCCTCCCCTGGGGAGTCCATGTAATGCGTGGTGCCATCAAGGATTATGCGCAGCCGCGCTGGGAACATCAAAGAGTACTGAAGACCCTCATCTCGAAGCGCCTTTTTCACTGCCAGATAGGAGGCCCGTTTGCGCTGCACCTCCAGCGTGTAGCCCGGGAAACAACGTGACCTTGGCATTGTCCACCACAAAGGGCCCCCCCATTCGCGCTTTCTGTAGGAGCAAATCCCGGTCCCGAAAATGCAAAAGGCGAGCCACCACCGGTCGCGGAGGTCTTCCAGGGGCCAGCGGTTTAGCCGGCACTGTGTGTGCTCTTTCAAATGTATAAAAGGCCGTGAGACCCTCCGGGGCTATGACTGTTCGAAACCAATCCTCCAGAAAGGCCACCATGTCGTCCCCTTCCACCCCCTCAGGCAAACCCACCACTCGGACATTGTTCCTGCAATTGCGCCCCTCTGCGTCCTCGGCTCCGCGTTCAAGTACGTTCACTCTGTCCGTCAAGGCCTTCAGCTGCTGTGTCACTTCGATTTGCGCCGGTGCCATTTCCAAGATGGCGGTTTCATTCTTCCTAACCTTCTCTGACAATTTCTTATGCTCATCTCGTAATAGACCAAGCCCCACAGCCACCGTGCTGATGTCTTGGTGGAGCGTTGCTTTCGTGTCTGCTAATGCCTCAAGTATTTGTTGAAATTGCGCTTGCATCCGCTCATCCGGGGGCGGCTGGGACTGGGATGCAGATTCATCGTCCTGTTCCATGGGTGCGCCGGCTCCCCGGCCCCTGGGTTTGCCCATGCTGGTCGCGATCCGCTCCGCTCTACTCTGGTTTCACCGATCGCTGGTCCCGCTTGCTCACCGGCGTCGCCCAGCCTCCGACCTCCACGCGCCAGCCGCAGCAGGTGGTGCCACGTCCCACAGTCTCAATGTCCGTGCCCGCAGTTAGGGATTAGAACCCCCAGGTTTTCACCTTCTGAGTAACCCGAGACTACTCGATCTGTTCTTCACCCCCGGTGGTCGTTATTGGGCAGACGGCGGGGGACCACGCCAAGGGGGGTCACCCGCGACAGTGTCTCACAGACAGAGGTCCGCTCTCCAGCTATTAGCAGTGGGTCTCCAGTTCGGGGAAAAACTAAGCTGCTCAGCCGCTTGTCGCGGTGCTCTAAGGCCTCTCTAGCAGGATTCTCTATGCCCTCACCTTAGGCCTCCGAACCAGCAGCACAACGCCACGGGTTGACTCTGCCCTCTACAGCGCGGTCCCGCGTCCGCTCTCCCACTCGAGTTCACCCCAGTCAAGCCGCACAACCTCAGGGCCCAGCGCAGCGGGTGGCAGCCAGTTCAGCCACCTCTCACAGTGCTCCAGGAACGTTACGGCATGGTCATCTGCATATGTCCCTCAGAGTCCCTCAAAACCAACAGACCGGCAGTGCCCCGAGCGTCTGCATTCCGCTACTCCGCCCATCTGCTGCACCTCTGCTGGGCTCTCCTCTCAAGTCGGCCTGCCCCTGACTCACCGCTCGGCCCGATGATCACTCAGCAGTCCCAGGCCTCCAGTGGGTCCGCTGCTGTGCATATCAGGCCCCCCAATGCCGTGACACAGGGCGGGGTTGCTCGCCTCCAAAGCAGCAGATCAGTCCGGTGTCGGCCCCCGCTCAATATAGCGCCCGCAGATCGGCACCGAATGGCACCGCTATAGATGGCTCCGCTTCAGTTCAGATTCCCGGAGCAGAGCCTGCGTGTAGCAAGATGCCGCTTCAGCTGCGCAGCATCGCCACAGACGCCGCCATTGTGTGTGGCCAAGCATCGTCAGGGCAATGTCCCCTCTGTGCCATCGTCAAGCTCCTGGCGATATTCCGTTCCTCACTCGCTCCGGGGAGCCCCACAGCAGTTCCAGGCCCCCCACGGCCCCGCGACGGCACCACCCGGGTTCCGATGCCGCCCCGCAGGCCGGGGTCCGCCCACTCCCAGATTGACGGAGCAGTCCCGCGCCGGCTCCCCGAGTCCTTGCCGATCGGCACTACAGGGCACTGCTCACCCAGACGGCACCCAGCTTCTACCTCCAGGGCAACCGCTGTCCGTATCGGGGCACTGCCTAGTCGAGCCGCTTCATCTCGAGCGCCGCCATCTTAAGCCTCGGCCCCGTCGCAGGGTATTTCTCCCTTCATTCACCTCCGGTGTGGCCCCAGTTGTGCTGTTGGGTCGCAAAGACACTTTCCAGGACCCCACGCCTCACTGCAATCGTTTGCAGAGCGAGACCGGGGCCAGGGCACCAATTAATACAGGATTACGGCGAGGCTGGTGCGGAGCTCGTCGCTCACGCGTCCGCCATCGGCTCCGGCCAAGCCACGCCCCCCATGGGAGGCTGTGTTATGGTGGCCAAAGTACTGATTCCTGACTAATCTCTGTCAGAGGAGCATGAGGGGTGGCTCTAGTACAGATACGCGCTCACCTGAGGTGAAATGAGGACAGAGAAATAATTTTTTTAAATCACTGGACCCTATTGATCTTGCCAATTACTTGCCCATCACTCATTTACTGCTCATCATCAAGATCATCAAAAAAGCAGCGTATGCATAACTTGAAGATCACACCTACACCGACTGTCTTTTGCATAACAATCAATCCATCTCTGGCTGAGGCAGCAGCACAGAGATTTCAGTTGCACATTTGTGTTAAAGCCTAAAGCTATTATGCTTTCACCTAAGCATCATCTATTCTAATAAATATATCAACTACAAGCATATCATCGAAAAACACATGATGACAAATGTAAAGCATGCTATGCACACTGTTGCACAGTAATAAAAATCAATAGATCAGCTATTGAAATGATTAATCGACAAATAAGCAAATGCAATATGGGAGGGGCATAGAGGGTTCCCTTCTGACCACAAATTAAGAGGAACCCTGCCTTATGATATTACTAGACCTCTTAACTGTCTTTGACACCATCGACTGACCCACCATCATCCACACCTTGAAGTCTAGAAAGGGATTTACTGGAAACACCCTTCACTAGTTCTCCTACCTATCCAAACAACACTAATTTGCTCATCGTGGCACGTCCAGGTCAAGAAGATGCCAATCACATGCAGAGTTCTCAAGAGATCCCATCTTGTCCCTCATTGTCTTCATGCTGTACATGGAGCCCCTTGGGGCTCTACTAACAGAT
Organism: Calotriton arnoldi; assembly: GCA_963921515.1. Lineage (NCBI taxonomy): Eukaryota > Metazoa > Chordata > Amphibia > Caudata > Salamandridae > Calotriton > Calotriton arnoldi. Next base: position 40,316 of record CAWUFW010020507.1, read on the forward strand.
GCCTACATCACAATTCACCAATATGCCAGTGAGAAACAACTATATCTGAAAGTCTCCTCTGCTTCAGATGTTTACTGCCTTAAACACTGCCTGCACATCATCCAGTGCTGGCTGGATGTCCTACACCAACTCGAAACCTAACTCCCACCACAACAAAATTCCTGCTGTTCACCAAGAAAAACAAGCATCAGGTAGTCTAAACCTGGCTCAAAAACATGAACCTGGATTGATTTGATTTCCAACTTTCACCCAATGCAAAGTCACTTGGATTAACCCTGGGCACTGATCTCATCCTTCAGAAGCACAGCACTAACCAAATCAAGATGGCCTGGTACAAGCTTTCTACTTAAGAAAGTGAAGCAATTTCTCCCAAAAAGTGACTTCAAACTGCTGCTCAAGCCCTCTTATTATTGTGTTTCATTGACTCTGGCTCATTTCTGGACCCTCCCCCTCCTCAGGTTGCGCAAGCTTGTGCCTCCCCTGGCCAGCTTCCTGGAAGCAAAGTGTCTGTTGAGTGGACACTGTACTCGTACTGAGGCTGACGTTCAAGTGTCTTGGGCAGATGAAAGGTGTATGCCCTGAGCCTTTTTTGATGAGACTAAATGACCATGATGACTGGACTGCTAGAAATCTGACAGAAATCCTCAACCAAGGACATCAAAGGGCCAACAGAGCTGCAAGCGTTCTGTGTCTCATTCCCTGCAGGGGCAAGGAGAGTGTGAAGGAGTGAGAAGGGGTATATTGGACCCCCACCACCAGATTCAGTACATCCGTGGCTCTGGGAAGCTGGGACTGGGGACAGTCAGTGGCAGGCAGTGGTAAAAGCCCTCACCCCCGAACTCTGACTGCCTCTATTGGCTCTCTTTAATGCCAGTGGGCCTCCTACACGGGCACAAAGAACCGGACTACAAGAGAGATCAAGTATTGGTGAAACTCATTGTGTTTGGTGTTTGAAAACTCTCTCAATCAAGTGGGGGGTGAAGGCGGCAGCAACCAACCACCAAGAGCAGCAAGGCGTAGACTACATTTTACTATCTCTCTTGTAAAAAAAGCTGGAACTTTTCAAAAAATGATTAGTTGACAAATTGAGCCTAGTGTTTTTTTAAAAACTGCCTAGCTCTTCAATGCCACTACAATAGAAAAGAGCACCAAGGGAGACCGGGGGCCTCAAAAAATGAAAACCAAAAGGAACAAGAACCTTGAAAAATGCGTCATGTACAGGTGAGGGAAGTACGCAGGGTTTAGTCACCACAGTTTTAAATTCCATAAATGAAGGTGCTCTACATGCTGAGCCAACTGCTGAGCTAACTGAGGGTCAGATATCTTCGGCAAAATTTGTCTCTTCACTTAGGGCTTTGTAGGAAAGAATTATAAGCAAATCAATGTTGGTGAAACCCTATTATCTTCTTATATAAGGTTATAAAGAACGTTGTCAACTGTCTGAAAGATAGCCTCATTAAGAGGAAGGATACATTGAGGCAGGAATCTATAAGACAAGTTAAGAGAGCTATCTGGTTGAATGGTTATGACCTAAAAAGCTAGATGAGGAAATTGTGACAAAAAAGGGTAAAACTGGAATGCTACTGCACATAAAAACTATTATGAAATCATAGCAGAATACGCTGTCTGGATTAAGATGAATAAGATACAGTATTACATGACCAACTAGGAGGAAATTATAAGAGTGATATCCTCAAAGGATAAGAGAACATTTTGGAGACTGGTCCAGAAAAGGAACCAACCCAGAGTCCAGTCCCACCAGATGTATGATCTGAGAAGAGAACAGAGTAAAGTTTTTAAGCGAGCTATATGAGAGTAGAGACAATGAAAAGCAAAACAAGGTGAATACTGTAGAAGACCTTCTAGCGTATATACCAGTTAGTAGTCTAAAAAATCAAATGATTACACTTAATTTATCAAGAGCTGCATGGCCCAACAACTTGACAGCAATCATAGCAAAAAATAACATATAATGGTGGACCTGGATAGATGTGCTTGTTTTCCAAACCAGCACAAAAGAAGACATTTTCCAGATAGTTGTAAAGGTGCAATTATTAAGTCCATCTTTAAGAAAAATGATTGTTTATTAGATGTTGAAGCAGAAATTATTGCAAAAGCTTTATTGCAATTTGTGAAGGACTGGATTGATTATAACAACTTCAAGGTTGAACATTCCTGGGGGCGTGGCCAGCAGCCGAAGAAGATGGCCGCTCACTAGCGCGGCTCCAGCACCCACGACCCTAATCCCTGAAATATCCTGACATTCATCCGGTCACGGGACACATATACTGGTGCACCAGTTCCCGGAGGGAGCCGAAACTCGGAATTGCCCGCTCCGGCCGCGATCGCTACAGCGGGAAGAGATCGGCGCGGCAGCGGCCCTGATGAGCGAGACGACCGCCGGCTGGCGTGCTCAGATACCCGGACGGGAGAGGGCGTGTCCGGACGAGAGGCCTGCGCGCGGCCCGCGCTGTGTGCAGAACGCGTGATCCTTTGCCGAAGAGTAGGCCAGCCTGAGCAACCGAAAGTGTGCTCTCGTATAGTGGACCCCCAGTGAGAGGCAAAATCCAACGTCGGAGCCGTCTGCCTGTGGGCCCCGCTTCCCCTGTGAAGTGTGAGAAGTTGCGGGTACTCCTGGGGGCTGGGTTGGCCCTCGTTCTGCTATCGGCTGCCAACCGACCACTGAACTGGGGGATGCCACTGGGATTCAGTGACAATCGGTGCAATACAACCACTCCTGTCTGACAGACGCAACGGAGACAGGTTCTGACATACCCGCGAGTGACGTATTTGCAAACTGTTATAAAGCCCCGACGAAGGCCCGTGTTGCTGGAGGTGCTGCCAGTGTGTTGCGGTGTCCAGAGGGGGAAGGTGCGGCTCACCTGCACTGGGATAGTGGAGCCCCATGTGGCATTGCCCCCCACCTGACATACCAAGAAGGGCACTGCAACGACCTAACCAGAGATTGCAACCCCAGGAGTCCCCCTTCGAGTGACTGCAACACAGCAGGGGGGGAAATCTGACAGGCCACGCGGTGCATACTGCGGTAGGCGGCGGTGAGTACCCTCGAGCTGTGGTCCCGGCGACCGTGAATCCAAAATGGCGACGAACAAGGGAGGTCGACATGTGCACCAACAGAAAATTGATAAGTTTGCATCTCTGAAGACACAAGAGGGGGAGCAACCAGCGTTGGCTTCGGATCAACACACCCAACAGCAGGAGGGCGAACAGATGCCACCCACGCTCCAAGACGTATCAGCAGCTATTAATGGAGTCTGTACCTCACTTGAGGGTCATATTGACTCAATGGCCACTGATATATACCTCCTCAGAGCTGACCTACGCAAAATGGACTCTCAGGTGAAAGAAGTTGAGGGCGTCAGGCAGGAACTTGCCACTGACGTATCCACTTTGGGACAACAAGTCTCGGAACTACAGCAAAAGACTGAGCTTTTGGTGGCCCAGCTGGACGATTACCAAGGGAGGTCGAGAAGGAATAACGTTCGCATCCTAGGGGTGCCAGAAAGGGCGGAGGGGCCAGCAGCAGACCTCTTTGTCGAAGAATTGGTGACCAAATACTTACAGCCTAAAATACTATCCAAATACTTCTCCATTGAGAGAGCCCACCGTGTACCTGGGGGTAGACCCAGGCCTGGGGCACCTCCACGACCTATCCTGGCGAGAGTGTTTAACTTCCGAGATAGAGATCATATCCTTCAGACGGCCCGCTGTGCCTCTCCTCTTAGATTTGAGAACAGTACGATCACCTTCTTTCCCAACTTTACTACCAAGGTCCAAAAACAGAGACGCTCCTTCTTGGAGGCAAAAAAGGCTCTCAGGGAGCGAGAGATCAAATACGCAATGTTGTTACCCGCAAAATTACGTGTGGAGGCGGATGGCAGGAGTTGGTTCTTCACAGACCCCGTTGGGGTAATGGACTGGCTCGATGAACGGCGGAATGTGGGGGAACACGGATGCCCGGAGCGAAAACAACGATGAGAGCAGCTGCCAACAACCATTTTGGGGACCCGTCCAGCGAAGAGAGGATCTATACTTCAGGGTGATGCATACAAAGGACTGAGAAGCCTAGACTTAGAGATACCTTAATGAACAATCACCTGGATTGTGCTGCGCCACCACAGATCAAGCGGGGCGAGATGTGGGGTTGATACTGCCTGGGTAACATATCGTTGTTTCATATGGTCTTGCTTTCGTCTGGGTTGGACCTACACCACTTTGAGGACCTGAGGAAGCATTCACCGGGACTGTGATGAGTATACTCTACGTTATATACCAGTTCTCGTGGCTAAAATTTAAGTTCCTATGTAAAGGGTTGGGAGGAGCGGGCTGGGTCCACGTTCCCCATTACAGGGTTGGGAGGGCGACGGGCACTCTGCACTGTTGGGGATACGGGTCATCGGACTCCGTTTAGCAGGGAGGCAGGGAGGGGGTGGAGGGAGTTTTGGGAGATGGGGTGGGTAGTTTTTTCTGTAGTTCTAGTTTCGCACAGCAATGCTATATTTCTACAATGCCACAAATTGCACTTTACTCTCATGCCGGGGTGTCCGATGATCCGACAGGGGCGCCCTTGAAAATTTTCGGCTGGTTGATTTCACATTACACAATGGGGCGGATCTGTCCACAGACCCGCTACACAAACACGCACATATCACACCAACACAGTAAATCCAGCGTTACAGATCCTCCGCTTCTGCTACATACAAGTCACCTCTATCCCTCCATAAATGCGGCCAAATGCAGATCTTAAGTTCCTGACATGGAAAGTCAATGGTCTAGGGGACAAAATCAAACGAGGGATAGTCCTCCAATACCTAAAGAGGCAGGCACCAGACATTGTCCTCCTACAGGAAACGCACCTGGTTGGTAACTCCTGTAAGGCCCTGAACAGATGGGGGTACCAGTTGATCGCACATGCTGGGTTCACCTCGGGTTCCCGTGGGACAGGGGTGCTTATACGGAAGGGCGTCCCTATATGGTTCAGAAAACTGGTCTGAAGGGCAGGGTATATTTGTCGCGGTATCCGGTACCTGGGAAGGAAAAAACACTGAATGTGATTTCGGCATATGTCCCCCCCGGGTTGCAACACTCCACGCTGCAAGACCTCGGTAAATTTATCCTTGATCTTCCACTCGGCACGCTGGTGATGGGGGGAGTCTTCAATCTCACAGTAGACGGCGTACTGGATCGCCTACCCCCGAGTAGAGACCCTATTATGGTATCCAAACTTGCTGAATTCCTATCCGCCATTGGCCTGGTCGACATAGGGCGACGACTTAACCCCACGATTACACAATTTGCCTTTCACTCCGGGGCCCATAATAGCCAGTCACGTATTGATCACATGTTCACACATGCCCAAGACATCCATGAATTCTATGAATCCCGCTGCCTTGCTCGGGGAATCTCGGACCACTCTCCCATTCTTACCAGGATGGCAGTTGGCCCCCAACCTCGGTGCACGACCCTGACCATAAATCCATGGGCGCTTAAAATACCACACATCAAGGCGGCATTAATCAAAGATACCGAACTATACTTCAAAGAAAACGTTGGCTCGGTCAACTCAGCCCAAATCCTGTGGGCGCGTTCGGTGCAGTGGTGAAGGGGAGGGCCCTCGCTCTGATGGTGGGCCACAAGAGGGAACTAACTAAACGCATGGATCAACTTGAGGCAGATATCCTTCAGAGGGAAATGCCGCTAGCACAAACCCCCGAGCACAACGCGCAGGAGTCGCTGGCGGTCGTGCGATTAGACTATAAACAGCTCCTCACGGAGGCGGCCAAGGCGAAATGCAAATCAACCTGTCATAAAATATACGAACACAGGGAGAGAACAGGCAAGCTCCTTGCCTGGCTTGAAAAAAAAGAGCAATTATCAAGATGGGTGCATCAATTACACGGACCTAGCGGAGAGGAAATTACTGATCCCCAGCGGATAGCGGATACATTTGCAACCTATTTCGACTCGGTATACACATCAACCGGGACTATCTCGCCGCTCGCGGCTGGGGATTTGCTCTCGACTATCAATGTCCCCTGTCTGTCCCCTGAAGATAGAGACTCCCTCGAGGGAGAACCTACGGAGGAGGAAATCCAATGGGCGATTCGCGACATCCTTTCGGGCGAGGCCATGGGACCCAATGGGCTCCCGATAGAATTTTTTAAATCAACGGCTTCCAAAGTATCCCCCTATTTGCGCCAAATGTACCTCGAAAGTTTTGGAGAAGGGATGTTGCCAAAAGATATCCGACTAGCCTCAATTGTGGTTTTCCACAAACAGGGCAAGCCAGCTGATGATTGCAAGGCGTACAGGCCTATTTCCCTTCTTATTGTAGAAGCAAAAATATAACCCCGGGCGGAGACCTCCGCTCCGCCCGTGGAGTGTGCGGAGATTTGCCTTCTCCGCGTTCCGCGGAGAAGGCAAATCTCCCCACACTCCGCAGCGGGACGGATTTGGCCAGCCCCCGCCTCGACCCCCTCATTATAAAAAGTAATTAAACATTATTAAAAAATAAATTTAAAACCACTTACCTGGCATGCGGCGTCCCCGGGCTGCCCTCCTCCTCTTCTTCGCCCTATCGTAATCCTTGTGAAAACTGCGCATGCACGTGCGACCGCGCATGGGCATTTCTCGCAAGAAATGCGCATGCGCATTTCTCGCAAGAACTGCGCATGCGCGGGCGCGCGCGTAGGTCTCACAAGGATTAGCGAGACGGTGAAGAAGAGGAGGAGGGCAGCCCGGGGACGCCGCATGCCAGGTAAGTGGTTTTAAATTTATTTTTTAATAATGTTTAATTACTTTTTATAATGGGGGGTGGAGGCGGGTGGCGTAGTGGAGCGGAGCGGAGTTCCACAGAGTTTGTTTTCAACTCCGTGGACCTCCGCGTAGCCCCGCTACGCACACTACGCCCGGGGTTACGAAAATACTCGCAAAATTACTGCCCAACAGACTCATTCCCCTTATCACCGGTCTGATACACCCAGACCAGTCAGGCTTCATGCCTGGCCGGAACACCGCCCTGAACCTACGACGATTAAATGGGGTACTGGGCAGACAACACACGATCAGGGCAGATGCAGCACTACTGTCCCTCGACGCCAAAATGGCATTTGATACCATTGAATGGAATTTTCTGTTCGCGGTCCTGGAGAGAATGGGATTTGGACCCAACTTCATAAAGTGGGTTCAACTACTGTATGCCAGCCCGATCGCCCAAGTTCCAATTGGGAAGGGGAACCCGGCAAGGTTGTCCCTTATCGCCCCTAATATTTGCCTTGGTGCTGGAGCCACTAGCTGTCTGGGTGAGGGGAGACCCACTGATCCGTGGACTTAAATGGACAGAAAATCACGAAGACCGCATCTCTTTGTACGCAGACGACATTCTGTTATACATGGCCTCTCCAACATCTACCCTTCATCGTATCCTTCACATTTTCCGCATATTTGGCAATCACTCAGGGTATACAATAAATTGGTCTAAGTCTCAGCTAAACATACTGTGGGGGCCACCACCGCGTACTCCAAGAGAATATGACATCCCTGTGGCACCGGGGGGCTTCCGCTATTTAGGTATATATATCACGACTGACCCAGCCCGATTTTATGAAGCAAACCTACAGGGACCTCTGAGACGCTTCCGCGCCGATGTCAAACACTGGCGCTCCCTTCCCCTGACTTCTTTGGGACGTGCGGCCCTTTTTAAAATGCTGGCGCTGCCGCGCTTTCTTTATGTGTTGCAAAACACCCCCGATAAAATCCCTGACTCCTACTTCACCAGCATCAACAGTGCCGTGCGCACCTTGCTGTGGGACGGCCGAGCACCACGAATTGCCATGAAAAAGTTATCGGCGGGATGGTATGATGGGGGCATTGCACTACCTGACCTCAGGTTATATTATCAAGCATCTCAGTTAGTCGTGATTAATCGTTGGGCACACGGGGACCACCGGGACCCGAACTTTCGCACGGACTGGTGGCTCATGAGGCAGGGCAGATACAATAGAGCACTCTACACAAACCCCTGAAAATTAAACCTTACCGGACCGACTGCGCACACAATTGAAACCTGGCATAAGGTCAACAAGCAAATGGGTTGGCACAACAGAATCACACTCGCAACACCACTCTGGGAGCCCGAACTCTTGGGTCGTCTGAGTGCTTGCCCCGGGTTTGATAAGTGGGACCTAATTGGCATCTCAACGGTGGGGGACATATGGAACTCAGGGGGACTGGCCACTTTCGCGGACCTCCAGAAGAAATATGAGCTTGCGCAGGCCGAAACATTTAGATATTTACAGATCAGCCACACGCTCAAAAGAGTGCTGCCAAGGGGCGACCCACTTCCCGAGGCCTCTCCACTAGAAGACAGGTTAATACTTGATCCCATGAACAAAAAGGCCATATCCCTCACGTATAAAAAATGGATCAATAATCACCCAGACCTTTTAGCGCGACTGTGGCAACACTGGGAGTCGGACCTGTGTGCGTTCGAGGAGGATGATTTGCGCGATGCCTTGGCCTCCCCTAGAGAGGTGGCCATCCCCATGAGACTGCGTCTGGTCCAACTTAAGATTCTACATCGAGCTTATCTGGCTGCGGGAGTTTTAGTCAAAATGGGCAGACGGGTGGATCCTTCTTGTCTCAGAAGATGTCACCAGGAGGGGACCTTTTTTCACACTATCTGGGAATGCCCAGTTGTCCGGTCATACTGGGACACTATTAGTAAACAAATAGAGCGGGATGGGGGTAAGACATTGACGGCCTCCCCAAAACTTTGTCTACTAAATGTGTGGGATGCCACGGACCTTACCCAGATCGAGAAAACATGGGTCTCGTTGGCATGGGCCATCGCAAAACGGAACATCGCACAAAAATGGGGTGTGGGAGCGATGCCTAGTATTCGCGATTGGGCAGTTGACATGGATAGAGCCATGATAGCTGAAAAGGATGTCTTCAAACACAGGGGATGCCCCAAAAAGTGGGATCGCAAATGGGGTATGTGGAACAAATACAGGGGGGATATATGTTTGTCTCCAACAGTTGAACTGCGACGTGATAGAGTGGGATTCGATGTTACATTTGCTACCGAAGGGTCACCTCCGAAATGAGGGTCATGATGTTATTAATGTAATGTTGATCAGCTCACACGGATTGTATACCTAATGCATACCATGGCTTAAAAGCATTGCTGTATTGTTGGTTATATTCATCAATAAAACAGTTTAAAAAAAAAAGGTTGAACATTCCTTAGGGCTTTGAAAGAAGTGCTTAGGGGCAATTGGGCAAGTGTGGAATTAGACAAATCTGGATCATTATCATGTAAAACCCCAATAGAGAACGTCTTGGATAAGGGTGTGTATTGGTGCCCTCCCTTTTTGCACTTTACCTGGCATATCTGCCAGTCATTCTACAAAAAACACATTCCTTTTGGCCAAAAATCGGGGAGCATCATCATGTCCCCTATTTACTGAATGCCGACCATTTTACTCTATTTAACATGACACAAGTTGGGGTCCAAAGGAAACTGGTAGCCTTCAGTAAATATTATGAGACCAACCACTTAGTGTCTGGGCAAAAGTAAGTGCAAACCCTTTATTTGGTTGAATGGTAAGCATGGTGGTGGAGAGAGTACAAATTCAACTGGAAAATGCACTTAGACACTTTAAAAGCTCGGACATCTACTACACTAGAAGAGTTAAAGAAATTTAAAAAGGACTTTGGTGTCTCATTGTTAAAACCAGTGCTGTAAGCAAATAACATCACCCCCCCAAATGTTATATGGGGTAGAGATTTTATGGCTAGACACAAATACAGATTGGGAGAAGACAGAAGGGCACTGAATCAAAAATCTCCTGGGCTCCCTAAATGTGCAATGATTCAAGCATTAAGAATTGAAGCTAATTTGAAATTAAGGCACAGCATAGCAAAAAACCTCTATATTTGCACCCCAAAACTAAAAGTATTGAGCTATTGCATAAGTGAAACAATCAATAGTGAACTAAGGTGGGCAAGATTGCTAAGAAACCGACTAGGTCGGATAGCCAACTATTTCAATCTAAAGGATTTGAATATTGAGTCTACCTTGCTTTTATTGAAGAGGGAAATAAGTGAAAAAGGTGCAGTGGAGTCAAAGGCCAGTGATTTCAATTACTTGGCATCAAAGAAACCTACTGCTTATCTGACTGCTTCTTGGCAAGATTTAACAGTGTATCCATCTCTCACAGAATTACCCAACCCCATTATGTGAAATGATTTAATAAACTTTACAATAGGATGAAGCCTACCATATGCTTAATGGGAAGGGTTGAAATCATTCTTAGATAGAGAGGGGGACTGCAACTGTGGTCTCAGGATACACTGGGGGTCATTACGATGGCGGACGGACTTTAGTCCATCCGCCATCGTCACGGGGATTGGGACCAGCTGCCTATATGGCGGAGGTCCCGCAAGTGCAATTACAATGCGACCGCCACTGTGGCGTTCGCATTGTGCATGTTTACCATTGCGGTGGGTGCTGCTGGCTGCAGCACCCGCTGCAATGCTAAAAATGCAAGTTTAGCATTTCCCTGCACTACGTGGCAGGCACCACGCGGTGCCTGCCACATGGTGCAGGGAAATGTTGGGGGGCTCCATAGGTGCCCCCCAAGGGCAAAACTAACATGCCCCTGCTTAAGGGGGGCCCGCTACAGGCCCCCAAAGTACATCCCCGCCAGCCTGTGAATGGCGGTTGAACCGCCATTCAAGGCTGGTGGGGATGAAGCATCCTAATGTGGCAGACGGTGCCTGCTAGGCACCGCCACCATTCCAAGTATGCTTTCCGGGTCCGTCAGGCAATCGTAACGATTGCCTGTGTCGGACCCGTGGCGGACGTGCTTTCTGTCCGCCAGCACTCCGCCCGCCATCCTTATCTGGCGGGTGGAGAACGGCAACACGATGGCGGTGAATCCGCCACCGGCAGTCTGCCGGTGGCGGATTCACCGCTATCGTAATGACCCCCAATGTTTTAATTCGCAATTAGTATTGGGCTGATTATATATCTTACCATTAAGGCGATCTTTCTTAAAACCTGTTCTGTTTCAATATGGAATGGCAGTAAGTATGCAATAAGGTTTTTATATGCTATGCAGTTCTTAGATGTAACCTGTGCAGTGGTTAGATTCCTAATGGCTTTAGGTACTGTGGAATTTCTTAACAGAGTTAAAAACCATACATTTATAGTTTTTAATAATAATATATATGTAACATTGTGATGATGTTTACTCGACAACGGTCTAAAGAAAAAATATTTTTACTACTACTACTTGCAGTAGGATGGTGTCAAGACCAGCTACACAGCCTTCCGGACTTCACACTATTCCCTGTTTGGGCATTCTACATGCTGCAGCATGCTTCATTAAAGGTCTTAAAAAACATGACCACATCACCCCACTCTTATTGAACTCCATTAGCTCCTCTTGCAGCCTGCACCCTCTTCAACACCAACTACATCATCTACAGAGCCAACAAGAACCGCACTCCTGACTAGCTGGCTGACAAGTTCACCATTTCCAGAAGCTCACAACATGCCTGCAGCCAGAACACCATCAGAATGGAGACAAAGAAGTGCAAAAAATTAAAATTAAGCCAGCAGACCCTCTACAGAAATTGACCCAGGATCTGGAAAACATTCCCGTATCCATGAAGACTGCACCAATGCTGCTCCAATATAGGAAAGAGCAGAAGACCCATCTCTTAACAGAATCCTACACCATGATGCAGTAGCAGTCCATAAACCAGCTACCCCTCCTGTCACATGTTGACTGCTTCTTTGCCTTTGACCCTCTAAAGTGTTCTGCTGCCTTTCGGCTAGATTTGCACCTCACAAATACCATATACATACAAACATATACACACATAGGTAGGTGTTCCATATTTAAAAACAGATTTCAGAAGAGCTAATGTGTTTCAACACCAACACTTAAGCCATCTTCTCTATGTAAAGTCTAATAGTTGTACTGTCTCAAAACAATAGGTAAACACCAGGACTCAAATCAGTGGCTATTACACAAGTGCTATTATTAGACCACCCAAAATAAAAAGCACGTTTCTTTTAGAAGGATTGCTAGATGCCAAAGAAACATCTTCAAATAAGTAGACGATTGTTTTAAAGGATAATACAAAAGGCACAGGACATAAACGATCGCAAAGTTTTAGTTAATTTAAAGACAGAGCAGTGTCTGAATCAAATGCAAGGTTTCTTTTTTTCCCTTTCATTTCTGGTTCACCTAGACCCATGGATCTAAAATTCAATGCAACAAATCTAATGCATTGTGTGTGAGCCAAACTCCTTCTGAAGTATTTCGATTTCACCTAGCAACTTTGTAGCCGTCATTTTTACTCTTTTGAGTCAGGAAACCAAAGACCTGAGAATATACATACCACGCTTCTCTGTAATTATTCATATTTAAAAGATGTGGATAGCCTCTACTCGAAGAGAACCATGATTTTTGCTCTACTGTTCACCGTGATACATGCAACACCATTCATCTCCTAAATCACTTTTCTTAACGGCTAAACACATGTCATACTGTTAGGAGTCTGTAGAATCCTCTACCTGATGTTCCATTGGAAGAAGTCACCTTAAACTTTATATCCAGCTTATTGATCTCAGATAGCAGTGCATGTAGACCTGTAGTTATGGATAAATGATGTAAACTAGTTCCTTTCATCATAAATTAAAAGATACCAAACTCTTTCTGTACCGAGTTTTACTTCACCTATGGCAACCAAAAAAACTAATCGTCAAAAGAGTATTGTGTTGCGTTGTAGAATTTATATATAGTGTCATAGCCCTGGCAAGGCCACCAAATGCTTGGCTTAACCAAGAAAAGACAAGAATGACCACCACACTGCGGGGGAAAACTTCCAAGGTGTGAGGGTCATTTATTGTTTGTTTTTCAAACACAAAAACAGAACCAAAAAAATCTCAAAAGAGTGGTGAACTGCCTTCAAATCCAACGGTGGCCGTCCACCAGATTTTTGTACTTTTAAGGGAATGACTGTGATGGGAGTTCCATTCAAGTTACAGAGATGACCGCTGGGCCAGGGGTCATCTCTAAATTTGATGGATGGTGGTCCATCAGGATGGTAGATGTCATGTGCCCTGTCATTATAATGGGAGGAGTATCATCCATCAAACTAAAAATCAGGCCCTTTGTCTGGTTACCGACCAAGATGAAAAATACCTTGACCCTGTCTTTAAATCATGCCCATATCACCAAAATAATCAACCATGTGGAAGTCAATTTAACATTGCCAGGTCACACATGCAATCACAACACTTTTTATTTATCTCTACTAAGCCAGGTTTTCAGCTTAGGAACCTACTTACTTCACCACCTGTGATATGACCAAAACTCACAATATGAAGTACGACATATAACTTATTACAAGATCAAATGCGGAGTGTTGTTTTATGATATCCAATTTAAAGTTTTACTCTTAAGATAAGACTTAGGAGCCTGCTACTCCAGCACATGCTACTTCCAGCTTTACTATTTCTGCCCACATCAACCTAAGCAACAACCATCATTCCAAGGGCTCTCGTTGAGGAGGGAACGTATGTCACTCAGACAATGAGCCCAGGACTGCCCCTCCCCCGATAATTTCATGGTGGTCACTTGCTCTGTTTCCTCAGGTATTGGAATGGGAATTGTATTGATCACAACATTAATTCCTTTCACTCTATGGACGGGGCTTATTTCGCACATTTTCATCACAGATAGAGGTGATTCAACTGCAAACCAAACTGTTGGTTGATTTTTGCTTGTTACCACGCAGGAAAACTTTACCTTGTTATGTTCCATTGTCAAAATTGTAGTACAACCATAAATAAAATAAGATTGCGATGACACACCCTGTGCTTTTGCTGTCAGCAGTAATGAAACATTGTTTGAAGAATTGACAGGACAGTCAACAGGGAAGTGTTGTTTACATTGGGAGGGAAGATGGAGATTGAGAACCTGCAGGTATAGCATGAGAAAAAGCCAAAACAATTAAAGAGTCAAATTGGACTATTAGTGCATGTATCACCAGAAGAGTCAAGAGGTCCGCTCTACAGTACTGAGTTTTCATGCCAAGAGATTGAATTAAAAACAGAAGAGTTGTTGGCCGCTGGTGTGGAGAGGCACAGACTGGCATGGACAGGCTTGCCTTTGGCACATCTTTGGTGACAAATAAACCCTAAAAATCCTATACGCCTCAGAGGAAGGTGAAGAGATACTGAGGCTTTCTGCAAAAGATCGAACAACACTATAAGACTTGAAGGGTATTGGGAAACGGTTTGCAGTGGTCGGCGAAGAGGCGATAGGTGTCAGACAGTACATGGAGGGAGGACATTGAACACATTTCTATAATGTCAGGTTTTTAATAGAAATGAGTCAGCAAGTTAAGAATGCACCACTCTCGCTTTTTTTCCTATATCCAAAGGGCTAGAGTAGGAGCGAATTGTGCAATATATTCTAGAGTACAAAAGCCGGTGGGTTCAGTAGTGGTTTGCCATAGGTGTAGGATTTTTACCAAGCCTAGGTTGGTTCTATTCACTACCTGGGAGGCTTTCCGTACATGTTATTACTGAAAATCTTATAGAGTCTGTTATCTAGTTACGGTTCAATATGAGATGAAGGGGTGCATTTTGGACAAGGGAGTACAATTCTTTCTTTCAAACAAAGGAATAGGATAAACATATGCTTCAAAAGAAGTGTCGAATTACACGAGGTGTCCATTAAGTAAATGACCCGATTAATTACATGGGGCCTGATTCACATAGGTAAACTTAGACAAAAAGTCTAAGTTTAGACCTAAAGTCTAAGTTTAGACCTTTAGACCAAAAGTCTAACTTAGACCAAAAGTCTAACTTTACTACTACTAAAGTTAGACTTTGGGTCTAAGTTTAGACCAAAAGTCTAACTTTAGTGATAGTAAAGTTAGACTTTGGGTCTAAACTTAGACATCAGGTCTAAAATCAGGCCCATGGAGTGTTCGGGGACTGAATACCCCAGGCAAAAGACACAAGATATGGAGATCTTTAATATCTGAACTGTCAGACATAATTCATGTGCAAGAAACATGCTTACTGTCCACATACACTAAGATGATGTCCCACAGAATGTATCTGACCCGATTTTATTCCGTTGCTAATCAAAAAATAAATGTGGGCCTTGAAAGGGATTTATCGGCATCTGGACCTCGAGCCAAGAGAGGTAACAAAGAATGGCAAGGGAGGGCGAAATATAGCTTTGACATGAAGCCTGGAAGGCCTGGAGGTTACACTGACTGTTTCTTATGCTCCCAATTTGAATCAGGAGAGATTCCTGAGCTCCCCCATAGAGTAGACACAAAATAAAATGATGTGTGAATTCATTCGGGCTAGGGACTTTAAAATAGTGATGCCTCCCAATTTTTATTGACACCCTCAAGATAAATTTATGAGTGGGATTGAGCAAGATTTCTAATGCAGTTATGGAACTAGGGACTTTTGATAGGGGGAGACAAACTCATACCTGTGATAGGGAATGCACAAACTCTTCAGACAGTCACAAGGCATACTCCAGAAGAGGCTGCATCTGGGGATCAGACACTCTTTTGAGAGCCAAGGAAAAGATAAATATTGGAGTCCTATCATTGTCAGATCAAGCCTCTGTTGCATGGGACGTCTATATAGACCCCTCTGTGAAGAAAGCGTTAAGGCAGTTTCATTCCACTTTATTGAAAGAGAGAGTATATGGACAGGGCCCAAAAGAACACACCCAGGAGTACTTTGCTCTTAATGATTAGGATCAAGTGCCCTTAGCAACAACTGGGAATGCATTTGAGGCAGTAATTGGGGGAGTTGCATTGCCATGAGGCCTTGAAAAAAAATTTGACTCGGCCCTAGAGAAAGAAAACCCTTAATCTGACATTGAACGGGCAGTAAATCTACACAAGGATACTAGATCATCCAAATCATTCCTTAAGAAAGACCAGAGAAAGGACCACTATGACAAAAATTGTGTTTTTATTAAAAAGCCAATACGATAGAAAAGGTATTATCGTCCCCCCTTGGTGTTAACAAGATCAGATCTATAATCCTTCATGTGTGAGATTTGAGGGGTCATCTGACTAATGCAGAAAAGGATACAGTAAATGCCTTTAAAACTCCTTTCAGCCCCTATACACAGGAGAGATTGTGGATGTTAATATGCTGGATACATTTTTTGAGGATACAATTCCAATGTCGGGATGACAAGCAAGAGCCACCATGGAGAATTGTATCTACAATGAAAAGGCAAAAAAAGTAATTACAAATCTGCCTGTATCCAGCTCGTAATCAACTGACCGGAAATTTCTATAAAAATATTTAGCACCATACTGATTCCACATCTGTAAGGATACATAACTGTTTATTGACACTGGGGTGGTTCCCCTATTATGAGAAAAGCTGACATTAAATTAATGCATACACTATTCAAACCGGCAGAATCTTGCTCTGCGTACAGACCAAAGGGCAATGTTTCCAATTGGATACATTCATACCGATCAGGGTTCATCACGAATAGAAAGACATTTGACAGTATTCCTAGGATACTCCATCTCATTGAGAAATTGGATAAGAGAGGACACCTATGACCATCCTACCACTCAATGCTGAAAAGTCTTTTACCCTAATGGATTTGTCTCTCCTTGATGCATTTTAAATAAGAAGCACATATGCTGATAATGCAAAAGTGTATTTTGGCAAGATACTTAGCACCAGTTAAAGCTATGATCAACGGAGAGAGGTTAGGGCCCTTCTTCCTTAGAAAAGGAATAAGAACAAGAGAGGGCTTCCCCTTCTCTCCACTCCTCTTTGGCCTTAAGGTAAAGCCTTCAGCTATAAAGATTGGGGCAATGGGGACGTAAAGGGGATATCACTTGGATGTATACAATGCGAGATCCAGTTACCTGTGTATGATTTTTCTGTAAAGTATTGAGAAAGACAGAAGCTTCAATTCCAAAGCTATTGGAATTACTAAAACAATACAAGACAGTATTGAAGTTTGATGTTCATCTGGACAAATCACAAATGCTGGGATGAAATAACATCCCAGAGACAAGGAGTGACTAGAAAGGATTTCCCCATTCTGAATGGCAAAGGGAAACAAAATACTTGGGAATCGCTGTTATCCCTACCGTTTAAGCGTTACATAAAGCCAATCACCCTTATTTCACTATATCTTAGCAGAAATGTTATTATGGAAACCTGTTACACTGTATCGAGCAATTCCAAAATTAGTTTAGTTCATTCTCTTTGCTATATACCGTTACAAAACATTCCAGATTTTACACCAGCACTCATGGGTGAAAGCTTTACTAATTGGAGAGAGGGGCAGTGTCGATTTCATGGAGATATTTTCCTTAGAGGAAAGGTTAAAACATCTTGGTCTTGTAAAATAGACTTTGCTTTTGGTGAAGCAGCGTGGCTACACTATCTTCAGCTATGACATTGAGCCCTCTCATAAAACAGTACATTGGAGACAATAAGAGATCTGATGGAATTAGAAAATTAGTTTCGGTGATTTGAAGGCATGAGAGGGCTAATATCAAATTTATACCAGGTGTTGACTGAAGCGGAAATGTCTGGTAGATATATACAGAAAGATGGGCAAGAATTCTAGGTAAGGTTGTTACATATGAACAGTGTCACGTTTTGTGGGGAGGCCTCCAGAGGTCAACACGTAGTATACAGCATCAGGAAACGGTTTATAAGATAATGTTCAACTGATTCTTAAAATCACACAAACTTAAGAGGATGTAGCCTAGCGTAAGCAGTGAGTGTTGGTGTCAGTGTATAGGAAAGGGTGACGAGGTACACTTGTGGTAGGGGGCCTAAAGATGCATGGCTTCTGGAAGGAAACACTGAGCCACATCAAATGAGTTTGGGCTATCTGATACTGGCTGACCCTTTGATCCTGGTATTGGGCTTAAGACCGTCTGGCATGAAGATTATTGGTCGCTACTTACCAACATGTTGTTAGCAGTCCAGCAATTTTACAGTAGCTCATTCGAAAAAGGTCCTCATTCCCTCTCTGGATGACTGGTTGAGCAGGTTCTCATTCATAATGGCTATAGATATGTTAGCCTGTGACTTGCAAGACGATTGTGATAAGTTTGAATCCATCTGGAAACCATTAATAGACTATTTCATGGGGGAATCCCCGTTATATCATGTCCTAGAGCTCTGAGGGCTATACAATTATTAGGGTCCCAGAGGGTAGGAATCATGGACATAATGTTTATTTGCATGGACTTTTGCTGGCACTTTCAGGATGAGTTGCGAGAGAAAAATTCTGAATGCATTTCCTTTGTCAATCCACTTCAGGCATTGTTCCCATGCTGGGGTGATGGTCTGAAAAAAGGGGCGCATCCCGTCAATCGCTGAAACAGTGTACAAACAGCACGTATTGGTTAAGACAAAGATATTATGGATGTTTCATTTTTGGTACGCTTAAAAATTCAATAAAACATCTGGGAGAAAAGAGAAAACAGTGAGAATAAAATGCAACATACATTAGAAATCAAGCGGAAAAGGAAAAAAGCAAGGCAGAAGAAAAAGTAAGTGGAGCTGTGGAGAACAACAATTGAATAATACTGAAATTACATATCCATTCAATATATAGACTTAAGAAAATGAAGTAAAAGATAGGAATTAAAACAATTTCATAATATTTATTTTTTTAATTTATATGGCATAGTACCTAAAGAGAGCTTCTGATATCGGGGATCATTGTTGCCAGGAATCAAGGCTGGTCATGGTTTCTCAGGAGCGGCGATATTCTGCCTCTCTCTCCAAAACAGCATATCCCCAGTGTGAAGTAAGACAACCTCTCCAAAACAGCATATCCCCAGTGTGAAGTAAGACAACCTCTCCAAAACAGCATATCCCCAGTGTGAAGTAAGACAACCTCTCCAAAACAGCATATCCCCAGTGTGAAGTAAGACAACCTCTTCAAAACAGCATATCCCCAGTGTGAAGTAAGACAACCTGAGAATAATGCTATCCTGGGGGAAAAGAGGGGGCAAGAGACGCCGCCGAGGTCCTGATGCCTTATGCTTTAATATGGCTCAGCATATCACAGGATGTTCACAAGAACTCACTAGACCTCCGGTTTTTCAAATCAGAGAGCATAGAACACATTAGCATCAAATCGCCAATTATCATTAACATCTCCAAGGCACAAAGATCAGAATGGTGCTTACCAGTGTCTTATAGAGGAAGCACTGTGACTAATGCACCAGGTACCAGGAAACAGCCAGAGAACCAAAGGAGGTGAAAGCATCTATTGGACTTGGCCCTCTCTGCAGGGTCACACCCAAACCCTTTGCCTTCACCCTCCTATTATTCTGAACTCGTTTTTGTTGGCCTTAGGACTCTGAACACTTTACTAGTCCTAACCAGTGCTAAAGTGTTTGTGCTCTCTCCTTTAAACATGGTTAGTTTGGCTTACACCTCATTGGCATATTTAATTTACTTATAAGTCCCTAGTAAAGTGGTATACCAGGATTGTACCCAGGGCCTTTAAATGAAATGCTACTAGTGGGTCTGCAGCACTTAATGTGCCACTCACTTTAGTAGCCCCTTAAAATATGTCCCAGGTCTGCCATGCAGCCTGAATGCAGTTTTAATCTGCCAATTGGACTTGACAAAATAAACCTCTTGTTGGACATGGTCCTTCTTAGGGGACTTTACCCCAAATCTTTTAGCTTTTTTCTACTAGTGTTTGTGGACTCTCTCTGCATAACCGTAGGAATCTGGGCACCTTCCTACTGTATTGCAGAGGGAAGGTGCGTGCGCCCGCCTTAGCCCCCACTAGACACGGGGTGCGTACATGATGGGTTTAGGTGCCGTACCTCTGTGCACCTCATAAACAAGCAAACACAAGGAGATGATGGACGGAGCGCTGAAACTTTTCAGACACTCACCCCCAGTCACAGATCTGGGTTGAATCCATCATCGTTCTTTAGCTCACTTCGCCACCCCAGTTCAGACACGGCTATATGCAAATCAGTCTTGACCCTGTGCCTCATGGGAACAGTCCAGCCTGAACTGCCAAGCCATGTCTTCCCTGGACCGGAAACAAGCATCCTGGGACCGGTTTCGGGCTAACAGCCCTCCTCAGCCAGGCTAGCTTGAATCCAGTGGCAAAGTGAGCAAGGGACCGACGTCTGGGCATACCCTGCCAACTTAGGGCGAACAAAGCAAACACAAGGAGATGATGGACGGAGCGCTGAAACTTTTTTGAGACACTCACCCCCAGTCACAGTTCTGGGTTGAATCCATCATCATTCTTTAGCTCACTTCGCCACCCCAGTTCAGACACAGCTATATGCAAATCAGTCTTGACCCTGTGCCTCATGGGAACAGTCCAGCCCGAACTGCCAAGCCAGGTCTTCCCTGGACCGGAAACAAGCATCCTGGGACCGGTTTCGGGCTAACAGCCCTCCTCAGCCAGGCTAGCTTGAATCCAGTGGCAAAGTGAGCAAGGGACCCATGTCTGGGCATACCCTGCCAACTTAGGGCGAACAAAGCATACACAAGGAGATGATGGACGGAGCGCTGAAACTTTTCAGACACTCACCCCCAGTCACAGATCTGGGTTGCATCCATCATCGTTCTTTAGCTCACTTCGCCACCCCAGTTCAGACACAGCTATATGCAAATCAGTCTAGACCCTGTGCCTCATGGGAACAGTCCAGCCCGAACTGCCAAGCCATGTCTTCCCTGGACCGGAAACAAGAATCCTGGGACCGGTTTCAGGCTAACAGCCCTCCTCAGCCAGGCTAGCTTGAATCCAGTGGCAAAGTGAGCAAGGGACCCATGTCTGGGCATACCCTGCCAACTTAGGGCGAACAAAGCAAACACAAGGAGATGATGGACGGAGCGCTGAAACTTTTCAGACACACCCCCAGTCACAGATCTAGGTTGAATCCATCATCGTTCTTAAGCTCACTTCGCCACCCCAGTTCAGACACAGCTATATGCAAATCAGTCTTGACCCTGTGCCTCATGGGAACAGTCCAGCCCGAACTACCAAGCCATGTCTTCCCTGGACCGGAAACAAGCATCCTGGGACCGGTTTCGGGCTAACAGCCCTCCTCAGCCAGGCTAGCTTGAATCCAGTGGCAAAGTGAGCAAGATCTCTGTACTAGGGTGAATGTATGACATTGTTCTACATTCTGTCCATCAATTGGTCTTTTTGCATTTGTCACCCTGAGTGGGACGGGTATGCCCAGACTTGGGTCCCGTGCTCTCCATGCCACTGGAGTCAAGCTATCCTGGCTGATGAGGGTTGAAAGCACGAAACCGGTCCTAGGATGCTTGTTTCCAGTCCAGGGTGGACCTGGCCTGGCAGTTCGGGCTGGACTGTTCCCATTGGGCGCAGGGTCAAGACTGATTTGCATATGGCTGGGTCCAAACTGGAATGGCATGGTGAGCAAAACAACGATGGATTTAGGCCCAGATCTCTGTACTGGGGTGAATGTATGACATTGTTCTGCATTCTGTCCATCAATTGGCCTTTTTGCATTTGTCACCCCGAGTGGAACGGGTATGCCCAGACGTGGGTCCCGTGCTCTCCATGCCACTGGAGTCAAGCTATCCTGGCTGATGAGGGCTGACAGCCCGAAACCGGTCCTAGGATGCTTGTTTCCAGTCCAGAGAGGACCTGGCCTGGCAGTTCGGGCTGGACTGTTCCCATTGGGCACAGGGTCAAGACTGATTTGCATATGGCTGGGTCCAAACTGGAATGGCATGGTGAGCAAAAAAACGATGGATTTAGGCCCAGATCTCTGTACTGGGGTGAATGTATGACATTGTTCTGCATTCTGTCCATCAATTGGTCTTTTCGCCTCATAAACAAGTACACCACATACCAGGGGTACAGCACTGGCTAGTAGTAGGACATAGCACTGAGTGTGCTACCCACCAGATAGCCTATCAACCATGTATCGGGCCTGCCATCGCAGGCCTGTGGGATGCCATTGCGCCCCTGCCTAGGTTGGCATTACTTACACCTCAGCCAACCCTGAGTGGGTCGACCCATACCATGAGGGCACCTCCCAGGGAAGCCCCAAAGGGCACGGGGGTGGTAGGCTGAAGGCCGGGAGGGTACATATGGGTGGTCCCAGCGGCGGCCGGCACAGGTAAACATGGTGGGAAGGAGGGGGGCGGGGTCAGAGGAGAGTAAGTCGACAGACGACGGAATAGGTATAATTAAATAAATAATACCTATTCCGCCGTCTGTCGGCTTCCCACCCTTCCACGCCCTGCACCGCCCACCGCTCTTACCTGTGCCGGCCGCCACTGGATGGTCCCTGTCTAGGTAGTGAGGAAACCCCACGTGGGGCTTCCCCTGCCTTGAAGTTCGGCTCTTCCCATGGGATACTCCTGGGGGGATATTCACAAGAACGTGCGCTAAACATCTCCAGAAAATGTTAATGCAACTTTACACATCGCAGTCTATCGTGGGTAAATAACCCCGTGTTAACCTGGAATTCACAACACGGCGGTACCATGCGATAGTCCTCCGAAAATGCGGCCAATGTCCGCGATACAACCACCGCGACGGAGTCAAAAACACAAACCCCAACACCAAAAAACGTGCGATGAGCCCATTCGCGATGAGAAAATCAGCGATAAGCAGCGCCAGGCCTGCCATACACACACGGCAGGCGGGAAAATCACTACAAAAGTAGAAAAAACACACAAACACAAAATGACCAACACCCAAGCACCATGGAGGCAGCCGGAGCAGGCGCAGAGGACGAGCGGAACCCCACAAGCACCCCGGAAGACCAGCCTGTGACCTCGGTGACAGGGAAGGGCAAGGACAAGAAGAAGAGGAAGACGAAGTTCAGTCCGCAGGAGAATAGGATCCTGGTCACGGAGGTGATAGAACACCATCAACAACTGTTCGTCACCTCCAATGTGTCATTGGGCACCAAAAATGTATATGGCGGTCCATCGTGGACAAGGTGAATGCCGTCGGAGAGCACAAGAGGTCAATGGACGAGGTCAAGAGGCGATGGATTGACATCAAGCGCAAGACCAAGGAGAAACTCGCAGGCAACCAGAAGGCAGCAATGCAGACTGGAGGTGGGAGCCCAGTGCCACAGCTGGAGCTGGATGACATGGAGGAGCTGGTGTCGACAGTCATCATTGTGGAGACCGTGGCAGGAATCGGGGCACCGGACACTGCTCGACATGACGCAACACAACGGCAACAGGGTGAGTAACCACCAGGTACTGGGGGACGGGGGAGATGGCCACAATGGCACACATGCACAATCAAGCAGAGCACAGTGTACACCCACAATGACTCTGGATCATGGCCCTGAGCAAAGCCTGTCACAATGTACATTGCCATGCTGTCTGAATGTGAACATGTACCATGTGTCTACATACATGTGGACACATTGTAACACAGCATCTCCCCTTCACATTGCAGGGGCACCGTCAACGCCACCTGCAGAGCCGTCCCAGCCACTCTTCACTGATGACGAGGAGGACACCACCAGCATCGACACCCAAGCCCTCCAAGACATCATTGAGCTCATCCGCCAATCACCTCCAGGACCAGGGCAGCCCAGCTGCATCGAGGAGACCCCACCCACTCCACAAACCACCCAGCAGGAGGCACCCTTAACCCTGGCTGTCTCCCAAGACCCCCCCGAACAACACATGGCCTTCCAACGCAGTGTGTTGGAGGTCCAGAGGGAGATGGCTGAGCAGGTGCGGGTGGGGTTCGACCTCATGGCTATCAAACTTGACACCATCCATGGGTGTCTGAGTCCCATCAGGGACCACCTCCAGTCCCTAACGGACACCCACACACTGCTCCATGGTCTCCAACGAGCCCTGGCTGACATCGCTGGAGTCATGACTCGGTGACAAGAACACCTGTCCGCTCAGAGTGGCTCCAGCGATCTCAGCCGTGAGATGGCACACATGCGGAGGCTCATGGAGGACATGGTGCGGATGGAGGCAGAAAGGAGGGCAGCCACCTCTGCACATAAGCGGAATGTAGCTGGGATCTACCATGCCCTGCATGTCCTCATCATGACATTGCTGCCACAAGGCGTGGCGCAGATGAATGCTGCTGCCCCTAACCATCCACATCTCCGCCCCCTGGTGTATCAGTGCCTCACAGTGCGGCAGGCATTTCCACTCCGGCACCTGATGTGTCACTGCCACACAGTGTGGCCGACAATCCACCTCCGGTCCCTGATGTGTCAGTGGCACACAGTGCCGCAGCCGGAACTGCACCACCCACAGGTGGGGCAGAGCACACATCCGAGGACGAGGACGTGGATGGGCTTGAGTTAAGAAGGAGGCACTAGCATTCATGTCCGCCACCTGGCCTGTTTCTGCTTGGTGCCGCACATCGCCCCATGACCTTCCACTGACCCCCGATACACTCTGCTGCACTCACCTTGGACCGCGACATGGACTGCCATATCCTGTTTGGTGACCAATGACACGGCGACCAGACTGTGGACTGTACCCTTCCTCTTCCGCTGTACTTGTCATTCCCCGATGGACTCTGGCTGGCCCTCCACGGGCCCATATTGTGAAGTGGGGTTGGCATGGCCCTGTACTGCTCCAGCTGCAAAACACCACTGGATGTGCATTAAACATTCTGAAACGCACTTCTGTGTCATGTCTTTCATCATTCATGTATGAATGTGTGGATGAATGTAGGCTCAGGGATTCCCCCCAACATCAATGATGCTCATCTAGTGGGAATCCAGTCACAGTGTGCTACATTGCCGATTGCGTTCCGGGTGCCGCAGACACCACAACAGGGACACACGCATTAGTCACTTCCTTGTCCGGACATGGACTGAACCACGCCTAGAGCCCCTGAGTCATTGTTGCAAGCCCTGCACTGGTCCGGCGTACGCCAGGCCAGACCACTCCGCTTATGCTCCGAGGGGGGCCCACATAGCTACATGTCGCAGGCATACACGCTAGTGGTCTGCAGGTCGCTGGTCTAGTTGTCAGCATGTCACGGCCACTCCCTGAGGGCAGGTTTACATGCACACCACACCCATCCGGCACAGGCGTCACAGGCCATGTGACCCCGCCAATATAAGGGGCCGACAACGTCACATTCCCCACTGCCGGTGGTGACTGGATGACGGACGTTCCACGATACTCAATCATAAAGGGCCCATGACTTGTTGAGCACAGGGTTAGTGGCACCCGGAGCCTTGCAGACGTCACAGGACTACCACCACGTGGCGCTGACTGGGGTTGCACAGGGTTAGTGGCACCCGGAGACATGCGGACGTCACGGGCCTACCACCATGTGCCGCTGACTGGGGTTGCACAGGGTTAGTGGCACCCGGATCCATGTGGACATCATGGGCCTACCACCACGTGGCGCTGACTGGGGTTGCACAGAATTAGTGGCACCCGGAGCCATGCGGACATCACGGGCCTACCACCACGTGGCGCTGACTGGGGTTGCACAGGGTTAGTGGCCCCGAAATTGCTGAGCGGGTGTGCAGCCTGCAATGATGACGTGTGCACTGATGTGGTCTCTGCCATTGATGCCTCAGGACTCAGCGTCATGTGTGGGACCTGCTGGGCCGCGGCGCGGGTCCGCATGATGTGGAGCATGCTATGGTGGTGGGACCTGGGCCTGGAGCTTGCACGGGCACGTCGTGTGCCCACTGGTGGACACACCGTTGGCGGCAGGTGGGCAGTGGGGCCTGGGTGCGCAAGTGCGGACAGCCAGCGCTGGCCGGCGGGAGGGGGTAGGGTGCAGCTGCATGTGTGCGCAGGACGGGCAGGCTTTGTTGCCGTGTGCAGTGTGATGGACTCTGCCATGATTGACTCTGGCCTCGATTACAGATTGCAGACCTGGTGGCTTGCAGTGTATACCGGCACGTGGTTGGAGACACATCGGTGGCAGCAGGTGAGCAGTGGTGCCTGGGTGCGCGGGGGCGGCAGTGTCCCTCCTTCTCCCTCTCTCTCCCTTCCTTTCCTTCTCCCTCCCTCTCTCTCTCTCCCTTCCTTTCTCTCTCCCTCTCTCCCTTCCTTTCCCTCTCCCTCTCTCCATCTCCCTTCCTTTCCCTCTCCCTCTCTCCCTCTCCCTTCCTTTCTCTCTCCCTCTCCCTCTCCCTTCCTTTCCTTCTCTCTCTCTCTTTCCCTCTCCCTTCCTTTCCTTCTCTCTCTTTCTCTCTCTGCCTTTCTTTCCTTCTCTGTTTCTCTGTGACCATCTCCTTTGATGTGCGCATGACACACGTTCTGATTTTGTGCTTTATTTTCCAGGCTGTGACATCAGGATTGTCCCGGACGGACCCGACAGGAGTCTTCCGCATTGGTGTTTTGTGTTGTATTCAATAAAGTTTTTGGTTGTTACTTCAATGATGAGTGACTGTTTCTCGTTCTTCTGCCCACACGTGTTTCTTGTTGTCATTGTGCGACATCATGCGCTTTTTGTGGCTCTTGTGTCGTGCAAGGTATGCGTTTGTCCCGGGAGGGATATGGGGGGAGGCCGGGGTGTGGTGGGGGAGGGTGTTGTGGCCCTCATGGGTCTCGGAGCTGCATGATCATTGTCTCCATGGCATCTGTGGGTCTTCAGATGTGGCTCTGGGCTGGGCTCCCTTTCATACTGTGGGTAGTCGTCCTGCTTTACACCAGCAAAAGGCAGGTGTTAATTCCCTGCTGCTACTGCGGCTTATCGCCTGTTTTTGGTTCGCATCGCAGATCTGGCAGTTCGTTGTGAAAGTGGTGTAGTGGTGTTATCGTGTGTTTTTGCACGGGAACGCCTACTCTGCATCTCATTAGGGTTAGTTGGTGGTGTCACCCGTGGAGGTAAATTTTGAGGCAGTTATCGCGGGAATACTTGCGTTGTCTGCAGTTTGCAACCGCTTGTGAATGGGGCGTTAAATCTATCTCCACTTTTGTTGTGTTAAGGTGGCGATAACTCGGAGAGAAGTCCTTGTGAATATCCCCCCTGGAGTATTACCGATTCTCTTGTGTGGCCGCAGGGCTCTGAGCACGTCCGCTCTGTCAAGGCAGTGTGGGAGCGTGTGTGCCTTGCTACACAGGCTAGGAAGGGGCGCTGACACAGAGTCCTGGAACATGGGTCAGCCTGCCAACACAGACCTGGGATTACGCACTTGCACCTGTGGGGTGTGAACTATGCACCCAGCCTGCTATTACAGGCCTGGGTGTGCGCACCGAGCCATATGCTATTTTGAATATATGTCCAGCATGCAGTTGAAGGTTTGAGGATGCGCCCTAGCACCTATGCATTTTGGATAGGTGCCTGGCTTGCCATCACGGGCCGGTGAGTGCATACCTGCATTTCGGGTGTTCTAACACCTAGGTCATGCCTGCCGTAACAGGCTTGAGTACCTGCGCGTGCACACATGGTGCTAGTGGCAAGGTGCACAGTCCGCCGTTGCAGACCGTGTGTGTGCAATCACACCCACAAGGGGTCAACCCATGTCTGGCTGTCCCGGGCAGGGGTGTGTGTACGCACTCGCACCTAAGGTGCTAGGGCTTGGGTAGGCCCATGTGCCCGGTCTGCCATCACAGACCAGTGTGTGTGCACTGGCGTCTATCGTGTATTGTGTGTGCAGCCTGCCATCACAGGCCTGTGTGTGCGCACTGACACCCGTATTAGTTAAACCTGTGTCCAGTCTGCCGCTGCAGACTTGGGCGGGCGCACTTGCACCCCTAGTGCTGGGGACTATGTGTCCAACCTGCCATGGGAGGTTTGTGTGCGCACTAGCGCACGTGCGCCCAGGTAGTGAGGAATACCTGTGTGTGTTTTCACTACCTATGAGGCTTGCTCTTTCTATAGATTAACATGGGGAAGTGGTTCACATTACTTCGGGGTCCAATAGTGGATTGCAGTGGAGCAGCCTTGTGATGTTTCCTATCAATGGATTCGCCATGCCAAACCCTTTCCAATGGTAAAGGTGGTTTTGGCATAACTCGCTTAGAAATGCCACTTACAGAATATGGGCATTTCTATGCGGTAAGAGTCTTGTGTGCCATGGTGTCTGGCTCCAGTGGGCACCATGGGTCAGGGGAGCACATCTGTGCATTCCCCAGTGACAGCAATAAACCATGGGCATACAACAGGAACAACAGACTTCTGCCATTTGAGGGCTGGATGGGATAGATTGGAGAGAGAGGTTTTGGCCTCTAGGGGCCAGATCATGGCCCTGCTAAAGATTAAGATCTACATTCCACTCCCTCATGGTAGACCGGCCTACAATTTATGGGTGACATCTGTGGTTCAAAGGGAAACCTCTTAATCCACCCCTAACTTCAAAGACACACGACAGTATAACTACTGGTGCCATCCTTCAGCAAAAGATGAGATACACTTGTGGGGATGTGGGACTGGAGAACCCGGACTGCGTAGTGCACACTGCACATAGAGGATAACTGCCATTGAAGGGGACCGCATGCCCTTTCTGAACAGTGGCTGGCCTGGGCTGAAGACCTGCTGAAGTGTTGCGCCCTGAAGTGTGCTCTCCAAGGGCCAATTGGTGGGACTCCTGTTCTTCCGGAGATCTCAGGGACATCAAAGATCTCCCGCGAGGGACCTACACCATCTACCTGACATCTGGAGAGTGGTGCCCTCTCAAGTGCCCACATCGGTTACTGAATCACAATGGGTAGCATGGTGTGAGCGTGGAACTAAGACTTGTGCCTGGAGACCGGATTGTATAGTGCAGAGATCCTGAAATCTTGTCCGTATCTAAGGCGTGTGGTTTCTGTACCACAGGGACCCTGACACTCATAAGCATCTTGTTGGTGGTGAGCAGATTCACCGATTGCGTTTCGATCGTGCCGCATGTCTCTCGTGCGTCATGCTGACTTCATGCTTATTGTGTGCAGTGTCCAATTCACAGGGCACATCCCACAGAGGTGGGGCTGTACCCGCAGTAGTGCCTCATTCTACTTCAAGTGGCTCTGCTGAACTTGCACCTGTGTGTGTGACCGGATTGGTCTGTTGTAACCTGTATCATTGTGTGCCGCATGTTGTGCCTCCTTTCTATGGAGGTAGGGAATTTGCAACTCTTTTCTCTGTGTAACCAGAATTGCCTGGTGCAACCCATATCAACATGCACCAGTCATTGGGCCTCATTTTCCATTGCAATTCTTCGTGTTTGAGACCTGAAGTGTCTGGTGCGACCCATACAACGCACACTAGACGCTGTGGCTGGATTAGCTAGGTATGACTCTGATCAACGTGTACCTTTCGGAGCACCTCCTCCTACCGAGAGGCTCCCTGTGTTACTCCCCATTCATCGGTTGTTCCCCTTTGACCCTCATCGTGGCAGACCAACTGCCCTCTCCACACCTGGCCCCTCCCGAAGACATCTTGGCACCAGGTAGTAGCGAGAGAGATTGACTGGGCTGAAGGAACGTTTCTGAGACAGATCGGAAGCGGGTCAAAAGACTCCATTGTGTTTTGAGACCTTTGGGTGAACTTCCCGAGTGGCTGCTAAACTTCCTTTGTTTATGTCTACCTTCTAATTAAAACTTGCTACATATCCCCATCTGCTTGCCAAGAACCCAGACTAAGTGTGACTTTGGTCGCATGTGGCCTAGGATCCGGGAGGAGGGGCTGGTTATCTTCCATCCGGGGATATAGGACAATCAAGGCTAGAGGGTCGAGGGAGGCTGGGGTCACGGAGTCTGCAGGGTGTTATCTATTGACATGCTTGGTACCAGCTGACCCGCATTAGTGTGCTGAGTGCAAATGTATAAGAGAGTTCCGTACAGACTGGGCTGATACCTGTCGCACGGTGTAGTGGTGCAGAGTGGGAGTGATAGTCTGTGAGCCACCTGTGACTCCAAAAACTGGCCGGCGATGCCATTTTATACGTTGACTTCATGCCAAAAGCACAATACATTTGACATTGAGTTTACCCACGTGGCTCCGGCCCGGAGTGCTGCTAAAAGTGTTTTAGTTTAGTGAATGTACATATCTTTGATATCGTTGTGATTTGGGGTGTACCCTATAACTCTGTGGGATTGTATTATCAGGATTCCTAGGGTGGACCTAGGGTGGACAGCGTGTCGCACCACATAAGGGTGCTCTCTCTGTGGGGAGAGTGGGTGCTAGATTAGGAATTTTCCTCAATGTGCAAACTATTGAGATCATAACAATACGAGTGGGCCTGGTACTGCTAGTAATATTTCCAAATATGTTTTATGCCCAAAGGTAAATGATGTTCATGTTATAATGATTGAATATATGTTTTGAATACAAATGTTGTTTACATACATCCTGTGTGAAGTCTCTTTTGTGCCACTCAGTGTATTTATCGCGTGTGACTGCTGTGCCTTTGCTTTACACATTGCCTCTAAATTAAGCCTGACTGCTCACTTTGCCACTGGATTCAAACTAGCCTGGCTGATGAGGGGTGTTACCCCGAAACCGGTCCCAGGATGCTTGTTTCCAGTTCAGGGAAGACCTGTTCCCATGAGGCACAGGGTCAAGACTGATTTGCATATAGCTGGGTTTGAACTGAGGTGGCGAATTGAGCTGAAGAACGATGATGGATTCAACCCAGATTTGTGACTGGGGGTGAGTGTCGGAAAAGTTTCAGTGCTCCGTCCATCATCTCCTTGTGTTTACTTTTAGAAAGTTGGCATTTTCGTGCCCTATTTGGTACCTGCAGCCTGTTCCTAGTTCACATGACTGAGTGTAGTTGACAGTTGGACTTTGTTTATTCCTCCCAGACAGCCACACAATAGAGGGATTAGGTGTGCGTGGATGGGCCATCACTGGCAAGATGAGGATGTGGGGGTGGAGCTTGGCACATCCTCACTTGCAAATCAATAGGCTGTGCCCTGCCCTCACACAAAGGAATGGTCACCACTGCATTGTTCATGCAGTCACCCTGGAACCAGAGCAGGGGAGGCAGGAAACTTCCAGCACTGCAAAGAGAATTCTCTAGAAACTTGTACTACTACAAAGAAGGCACCAAGTATTAAAATAGGACCCTCAGACCCACTTTTCAGTTCACTTTCTGAACCACTGAAAAGACTTTCAGTGGACTGCTAGCTGCTGTGGCTTGCTGAGTACTTCAGAAGGCTGCTTTTCACCAGAAAGGGCGGCTTTGATTCCTGCAGTGTGCCTTGAACCCACATATGCTTGACCTGCTGTTTGAGCCCTGTTCTACATCTTCAAACAAGGACTACCAGAGTGACTTCAAGGGCCAGTTGGCTGCCTCCTGATCCGAGCCTCTGGGACAAAAAGGGCTCCAACCATCTTGAACCCGCACCTTGACCCAGTCTGAGTCCTAAACCCCCAAGTAGTGCCCCTCCAGTCCTGGACCTTTGGTGGTTATGTTAAATGTGCACAGATAGCCAAAATCCAAAACTTGGGACTTAGACATTTTTTGGCTAAAGACTGCTCTGAGAACCGAGAAGAGACAGGGACCAACCTGCTTGTCTGTCTGCCCAAGGTGCATCGCCGGTTGGCCTGACTCCAAATAGCTCCCGCTAAGTTGTTCTATGTGGCAGTAAATCCTGTTCAGCGGTCCTTCGCCAAAGGGGTATCCGTCCTCGTGGAACTCGTATCAGCTATATTCTCCAGCTTCGTCCCACTGGAGATTTTTGACTTCCAAAAGTCTGAACGTAGAAATCTTAACTGCAAATTTATCCAGCGGCTCTCCTACAATGACACCTACTCTCAGATACCGACTGCAGCCTTGCCCTACTGAACTTCTACTTTCTCAGAGACCTTTTCTTAAAATATCTTTGAAGTCCAAAGGTAAGCACCAACTGGTCCCAATCCCCTTTTTGTATCCGACTCGTGCTCAATCGCAATCACCCATATTTTTCGACTTTGGCCCGGTCTCGCTCGACTAGATGTCAGCGTTTGGCTCTTTGATCTTTTAGGCGCTATTTTTTACCTTAAACTTTTTAAAAATTTAACTGCAGATCTACTGATTGGATTTTTGTCATTTTGGTTTCAAAAAATGTATTAAAAATTACTATATTTTGCTAAAATTGGTATGGAATTTTTCTTTTGTTGTATTTTCACTTTATTACTGTTTGTATGCTGCATAAAGACTTGACATACTGCCTCTGCTGACTGCTTTTGTGGCAAGCTACTAGAGGGTTAAGCACAAGTTAATTTAGTGACTTTTGTGGTTCACCCTGACAAGATTGTGGCTGTTGCCTGAGCAGGGTTAACGCCCCATTCAACCAAAAAACCCAATTTCTCACAGCATCTATCAAGCAAGTCATTTGACTGACTCTTTGGAAAACGGACCAAGGAGAGGGAGAGCGTGAAATGCTGAGTAGTTCAGTACTGTACAAAAGAAGAGGAGTGGAGGGAGAGGCTAGAACAATGCTTAAGAAAACTAAATGTTGAGGGAGTCGAGGGAAGTGACAACAAACGTTTGGTAATGCCAAACAGGTGCATACTTAAACAGAAGTGGGGGAGCCAAACAACCGCTGTTGCCAAGCATTATCCGCCATATTGGCTGCACTTTTAACTAGCACTGCCTATCACAGCACAGAAGTGTAACCAATTCCTGACACCTGAGCTTTACAATCCCAGCCACTAAGGGCCATCCTAGTCTCCACGTCCACGTTTTCCAGATTGTCCAGATATTGGTTCCACTGCTGTAGTTTGCGGGACAGTTTGGGGAAGGATGTCCAAAAGTAATTCCCACAGCCTGTTGTCCCACCGTGTTGAGTGGACATCATGCTGCATGGAACTGCCGAATATTAACTACTCTGAGTTGGGCAAACTCTGCTGAAGCAATTAAAACGTTGCCAATGTTTGTAGAGCGTGCTGCAAGAAATTCAATGTCGGGAAATGCTTACCCGCCCATCAGCCCTGAACAAACCTGCCAGCTGGTCAAAATCACTCAGGGATTGAATGTATCTGCATGTGCACTGCACATTTCAACTGTGAGGATTATTCGTTTTAAAGAAAAGAGGGAAACATTCAAAACTGTGTATAATTCATAATGTTTTGCTTAGTGCTGCTGGATAAAATGATGAGCAAAGATGAGTTGATACAACTATATTAATGGGATTTAATGAAATTGCTTTGTGTCCAGAGTAAGTGCACCATCTGTTTTTATGCTGCCTCTCTGTATGCTGGCCATTTGGGGCATTCACCTGGCAGCAGCTCACTCTAACCTCTTGGCGGCCCTTCCCTCCTGCAAAAAAACACAACAAACTAATAGAAGGACTGCTTAAATTAATCTCAGCCACTGGTGATTCCTCAGGCTGCATTCTATTCCATCATTCACACTCTCTAGTCAGAGGTGGGACATATACAAATCAAGTTTGGCCCTTCTCCATTAGGAACAGCTCAGCTCGGACTATCAGGCCAGGCCCCCTCCCACTTGGCTGTGTCATCTTATTCCAATGTCACCGCATGCACCAGACATTATATCATCTCTCCACTAAGGGCATCTAGCCCAGGCATTGAGGTAAAGGGTGGAAAGGTTTCTTGGTGTCTTTCTGTGGCATCCTCCTTGTTTCGACATGCTGAAGCCTGGACATGGCCTAGGATGAGAAACTGTGCCCATTCCCTGACAGCTCTCCTGACAACCAACCACCTCTACTTCCTCTTCCGGCAAACACTGTTCTTTATCAGGAATCCTCAGCCGAACCACACACAGCACGTGAGGAAGGAAGCAAGTCCATAGTAGGCTGTTCTATGATTGCATTGGGGATGCACTTAAAATGATAGTTGGCTTAACAGTGCCTCAAGGGGTTATGGAATATGTTGCTCCTGAGTGGACCCCATATGATGTTCTATTGGTGGCTAAACAGGACATCTGATGTTCCTAAATGGACTTCATATGTTGTTTCATTGCTGGTTTACTGGGCTGGGTTCTTACCTTGATGGGTGAACTCCATCTGGAGTCTAACCAGTGGCTTAACACTGCCTCCCTGGGGTTTGTACCTCCACAGACCCTGGGTGGACCGGACCCAGACCCATCTAACCTAGAATACTCTAGGCAGATCTCTAAGGGCCCATTCCTAGCAAAACTGAAAGTGCTGCCGTCTTCCAGATCTGCAGTTTGTTAA
Organism: Calotriton arnoldi; assembly: GCA_963921515.1. Taxonomy (NCBI): domain Eukaryota; kingdom Metazoa; phylum Chordata; class Amphibia; order Caudata; family Salamandridae; genus Calotriton; species Calotriton arnoldi. The sequence goes on from CAWUFW010020507.1 coordinate 74,436, forward strand.
AGAGGTTGTGCCTCACCCTAAACTAAATGACCTTCTATCTCACAATAAATAGGCAAGGCATGGTAGCCATCATCAAGCGCCTCCTAAGAGCCTCCTAAGCCTATCTTGCTGATTGCTCGGCGGACAAGCAACAAATGCCCGAAGAGGTCTGACATTCCTCAATATAGCTGGATACTTTATGCTTTATAAACTCGTGTTATACAATAATAATTTGCGCCTTGGTGGCTTTAATTATTATTAGAACATTGGAATGTTGAGCGCTCCATTGAAGACAATGGAGTTGCTCTGGGCTTATAATGGCTGGTATAAGCCCAGCGCTACAACATTCCAATGTTTGTCTTTTGTTTCTCCATTTTTAATTTAGAACATTCTACCCTTAGTGGGTGGAATGTTCTAATAGCCTTATAGCCCTTCTGCCTCAGGCTATACCGGCTGTTAAAGGCCCTCTCCCTCGTTATAGGCCCTCGCCTGCGGCTCGAACCTATAACTCGGGATCAGGGCCTTTAACAGCCGGTATAGCCCTCGGCAGCGGGCTATAAGGCTATATTATTATTTGTGTTTTATAGAGCGTATGGCTGCCCAAGGGCTTCCCAGCGCTAGTGTAGTGTAGTGTAGGGATGTAGTCAATCCCTGCAGGCCTGTGTCTCACAGCTTCCCAGTTGGACAAGAATTAAAAAGTCTCCCATTTAAAAGTTGGCTTGCATCAGGGATGACCATCCCAATGGATCCTTCTCCTCACCCTCTACAGTGCCTCGTGAATATAGAGAGCTTCTGCCTTGACTGCTGTGTCCAGCACCGGATGTGGGTTGATGGTTTGGTGATCTCTGAAGAATTTCATAAGGGACCTTAGTAACTTGCAGCGGCCAATTAATGCGAAACTTTAGCAGCAATTCAAGGCAGGTTAAGAGCACCACTCTGGTCACGACACCAAAACTCTTCCCACAGAGACCCTCACTGCAAATACACCACCCTTCCAACCAAGTACTCCCTCACAGTGCAGTGTGCTCCCCACCGGGGAACACACTCTTGCATCTCCTAAAGGGCTATTGCTTAATACGTAAATAAATAAGTGCATGGGCCCTCATCATGAGACTACAGCAGCTTCTACCACCCATTGCCCCAGCCAGCACTGCCAATGACAGTACCAACACAACTACTATGTTTTAGTCATTTTTAATGTACATTGAATTAATAAACAACTGTTGTGGTGCTCATCCCTAAATTAGACAAACATCGCCACCTTGTGGCAGACTGTCGTAAGTGCCGGTGTTGACAATTAAGTGCTGGTACCGAGCTCCGGAAACCACCGGCTCAAATTAAGCACTTCATTGAACAACAAAAAGCATAGGTAAAATGGCTGCATATAAGAAAATATCATAAAATGGCTGTGCTGTATACACCATGATGGGCATGTTGCAGGTGATCTGCCTCTCTGGTGTTGTTTCTACTGCTGTGTAATGTTGCACACTCTCGCAAGATGACGCAGGTCTCTTGCCTCTCGGTTTCCTCAACATGTGCTTTCCATTCCACAGGCATGAAACACCTTTGCAGCACTTCCGGTCCTTTGAAAGAAGCCCTCGGACACTCATTGCCCGTAAAGCAGGGCACAAGTTGGGGGTACACGCGGGTATACGGCGTCCACCCACTCTTTTCACAGGGTGGACGCCGTCCACCCTGTCAAGAAGTTAGGCCCCACTGAAAAATATGATGGATTCGTCCTGGTGTAATTTGCAAACACCGGGACACATTCAGCAGCGCCTGCATGTTGTTGTCTGCTTTCGATGCCCAACACCGTGCAGGCGGGGAGGGGGCTTTCTTAGTTCAGACTCCTGCTGGGCCCATAACAAAGGCCGCATCTGAGGGGTCATCAGGCCTCATTTTGTCCCTGTCTCCTGGCTCGGAGCAGTCAGGAGCCTCACACCTAGAAGCAAATGCAGCAGAGGGGAAACAAAGGCTCACATCTTGTTAGCACTTCACACATACTTAAGAGAGGCAGCTTTTCATTTTGTTCAGGCTCTGATTAGGAGATATGCATTCACTGTAAGGATGTCAGATGTGTTGGTCTTTCCCAGTATTTGCACAAAATAGATAGCATTTATATAGTGCTTACTACCCCTGAGGAGGTGTTGTAATAATTTAAATATCACTATTTTTTCTTGTAAAGCCCTATGGGTAGAGGACGTTTACGCTGACAAAAGGCAACATTGTTTTATGTGTAGCTTACAAAAGTGTGGATCTTCAGGAGGGTTTACCTGTATACTGGAAATGTGCTCCAATGTACCCATGATAGACATGTTAAACATATATGTGAGGGCTTAAGATCTGATGTCACTTCTTATGATGCCACTACCTGTGATGTCACTTGCATACTGATTAACTAGGTTAGTCCCCCCACTTTTGTTTTTTAGGACTTGTGCCCTGCCTTTAATACTTTGCGTTTCGAGACATTAGCGCAGAGGGTGGAGCCCTCCCCGCACATAAGACATTGCCCTGTTTTTTCCGTGGCGGCTCCGCTCCTAACAGGTGTTCTGCTGTTGCTCTCGGTGGATTTCATGGCTTTTTTTTCTCCCAGTGGGGGCTCGTGTGGTAAAATGTATGAGTCGTGCTCAGGTCTCCCAGGAAGGCTGCCTACGGAACATTTAACTCTCTTCTTTTACAGCGTCGTAAAGCCTCCGCAGTCACTGGGCAAAACAACAACAGCTGCTGAAGTGAGCTCATGTGCCATCGATGACGAGCGGAGAAGGAAGTCATAGGGAGTAGGTGAATGTACCTTAATGAGCCACTTTCTGGAATCCAACATGTTAACCTAGTATACAGCTTGGTATTCCCTCTTCTCAACTCATTTCCCCACACTAGGTCTGCAAAATCAGCATCCTGGACAAAAACCTGATTTTCAGGTCTAGGCAGACAGCTGTAGGTCTCTGTCAGTCTCGTGTAATCAACAAAAAATATTTTATACATAAATATGATAATACATAAATGGGCTATCGGTCAGCCTCCTTCAACCTTGGCTCTGCTGGAGTGTCGTTTCAATGCTGGGTTAGCCCACAAGACAGCATACATAGAGTGGATCGTGAGTCAGTTCCACAGGATAAAATACAATAGAATGAGTCATGAGTTAGTCCCACAGGACAGCAGACATAGAATGGTTCAGCATACATATGGGGTGGGGCATGAGTCAGTCCCACAGGATAGCATACATAGAATGGGGCGGGGCATGAGTCAGTCCCACAGGATAGCATACATAGAATGGGGCGGGGCATGAGTCAGTCCCACAGGATAGCATACATAGAATGGGGTGGGGCATGAGTCAGTCCCACAGGATAGCATACATAGAATGGGGTGGGGCATGAGTCAGTCACACGGGATAGCATACATAGCATTATATTCTTTCCTCCCCCTGCCCCTTCATCTAGGCCTCTGTACCCTCTGTTTGAGAATGGTACACCCTGATGTCTGAGCTTTCAGGGCGACCTGGGCAGCCACCCCTCCTAGCTCTTCCATCACCGATGGCAACTCATTCCCCACAATACAGTCAGTCGGCATCTGGGGGCTAACTATGACCCTTCTCTAGGTCACCTCCCTACCCCACTCCAGGGAAACCAGGGCCACAGGTGGAGAAAATCCTGCCCTTGGGCCTGGGTTATCCTACACACCTTACCGGTGTACTGCTCAGGGAAACCAGTCTTTCCCCTACCATGGTCTGCCTGGCCCCAGTGTCCCTCAGAGCAGTGACAGGGATCCCATTCACCATGATCTGGTGGAAGTAACGACTCCCACCCTCAGGGATCAACAGGCTACCCTCTGAGTTCATCCCCCCCCCCAGCAAAGGGAGATTAGGGCATGATCTCCCTCCTGCCCCTGGGGATTACCTACCCCTAAGGCCATATTGGTCACCCTGATAAATGTCCCACTGGAATATGGTTTCTTAGGACAAACAGAGTCCTCCTTCTTGTGTCCTAGCTGAGAACAATCACAGCATCGGGGTTGGAACTGAGGGTGCCCTGGGCCATTGCCCACTAGAACCTCCCTCCTTCTTCTCAGAAGGGGCCTGGGGACCTTTTCTTTCCCCCTTAGTCTGAGACTTGTCTGTGTGTCCCTTGACCTCCCCCTCACTCTGTTCGGGGGAACCTGAACCACGCTTCTTGGGGTCACCCCAAGTACCTTTTTGTACACTCTGGTGCTGACTCAGAGGTCTGCCTCCTCAGCAAGCTTCCTGGGGCCAGTCAGCTTGATATCTACCAGGTGCTGGTGCATTCAAGTGACCGCCATACTTTGCACCCTGTGTGTTAGTAGAGTAGACAATGCTTCTGCCTTTACAGGCTCCTGCGCTTCTCGCCCCAATGTGTCACTGATCACCATCCGCAGCACCCCATATGCCAGGAACTGGCCCTGTGTAGTCCACAGTACTCCACAAGGGCATCAAAGCTCCTGAACTCACCCTTATTGTGCAGACCACCCATCGTGGTGATCCCTGCCTGGAGGCAGGCTTGTATGGTGTGTCCATCTGCCACCTTCAACATCACCGGAACCGTTCACACCATGAGAGCAGGGGAATATGGAGCCCTTGTTCCCAATTTCTTGGAGTAAGAGCTCCAGCAAGCACCCTAGTATGTGGGACCGTAGGTCTAGTAGTTTGGTATAGTGTTCTCAAGAGGTCCCTGTTTTCTGGAATGTTCACTACATCCTGCCTCTCACGGTCCGTTTTCACCGCCAGCCACCTTGCCAGCCAGACCAGTTAGGCAGCTATGTAATATATCTGAGGGTTAGGTATGCTCATGCCCCCAATATCTATGGGGTTCATAGCCTTTTCAATTGAAAGTCATTGATTGGGAGCCCCAAATTAATTCCAAGAATATGAATCTCGATTCTTTGAAGAAAGTCCTTGGTAAACTGAGGGGGAGGGCCATGAAAAAATGAAGTAGTCTGGGGAGGACAATCATATTGATTATAGCCACACGTCCCAAGGGTAAACAACATTTACAACGCATCATTTACAATGCATGCCATTACAACGCAAGTCGTTACAACAACGCGTTGTTACATTGCATGCCATTACAACGCAAGTCATTACAACGACTTGCTGTAGGGGGCAGAAGGTGTTTGATTTGTTGGATTTTCAATCCAACACCTTCCCTACTGTTGCACACACTGGAGTTGGAATAGTAAATTATACTATTCCAAACTCCAGCGCCCCCCCTACAGCAAGTCGTTGTAACGACTTGCGTTGTAATGGCATGCGATGTAACAACGCATCGTTGTAACAACTTGCGTTGTAATGTCATGCGTTGTAAACGCATGCATTGTAACGAGTGCTATTCGTCCCAAGGGGAAGAGTAAGAGGTGCAGCCAGAAGGGAACTGCCCCACGTATATTTGTAATGCATTGATCCAGGTTGCCCCCTTCAAATCCTGGACCGAAAGGTAAATCTGGACACATAAATATTTAAAGGTGGTGAGTTCCCATCCTAGGGAGCCCTCAAGAATGGAGGATGCTCCCTCAATGGTGTGGGAACAAGAGAAACAGGCAGGACTTGTCCCAGTTTATCCGTAGACCCCAAATTTCCACAACAGTCTATCCAGGTGGGGAACGGCATCATCAGGGTTTCTCAGAAACAGTAGGGCATTATCAGCGGACCATGCTGCAGCATGGTATCTGTTCCCTATCTTGATCCCCCACTCCAGTCTCTTATCACGGAGGATGCAGGCTAGGGGCTCCAGGGCTAGGACAAACAGAATTGTTGACAAAGGGCAGCCCTGTCCGGTACCCCTTCATAGCTGTCATCTGTCAGAAAACACTCTACCATTGCAAACTCTGGCCAGGGGTTTCCTATATAATAATTGTATCCACTTCATCTTGTTCCCCCCCTGACCCCCAGAGCCTGAAGCACTGCAAACAAATACGACCACAGCAGAGTGTTGAAGACTTTTTCTATGTCCAGAGAGGCCACATACGGATGCCTCTGTTGGCAGCCAACTGAGGCACCCGTGATGTGGAACAAACGTTAGAGGTTAATATGTATATTCCATCTAGGAACAAACCCACATTGATCCGGGTACACCAAACCCAGCAGAAAAGGGGAGCAATGAGCTTTTCTAGTATCTTACAGTCAGTCAGCAAGAGAAACAGTGTTCTATAAGATCAAACATTGAATGGATGACATCCCAGCTTCGGTAGGATCACAATGGTGACTTCTCTTGTCTAATCTGGGAGCTCCCCCGGTTGGAATGCCCCTGCATATATAGCGTGCAGTCGTGTGGCCAGTTTAGACATGTAGGCAGTGTAGAACTTGTGTGGAAACCCATCTATTCCAGTGGTCTTCCTTTTCACCATTTGATCTACGCAGCTTAATCTCCAGCACCTCCAGGCCTGCATTCAAGAACCTCAATTGTGTTGCTTTAAGCACTGGCAGCTGTGTGGACCACAGGAATCAGTCAAGGTGTGCTGTTTGGGGGGGCCCTTCAACCGCAAATAGGGTTTTGTATAAATCTGCAAACACCCCGTTAATATCTGCATATTGACGACCTGCCCACTGTGTGTCTGGATGGCCCCTATGGGTCCATACAGAGTGTCTGACCGCACTAGTCATGCCAAGAGACGGCCCGCCCTATACTCCTCTCCATTTTGGCAAGTGAGGTATTCTTTGTAGCACATGCATCGTCAGTGATTGATATGTTTTAGTCAGCTCCAGTAGTCTCAGCCTGTCTGCCTGATTCTGCTCTGCAGAGTTCAAAGTCACAAAGTTGTTTCTCAGCTTGTAACACTTCCCTCAGCAGTGCCTTTTTAATACCATAGGATGTTTTAATGCATGTACCCCATAGTACAACTTTGAAGGCATCCCATGTCAGTCCCACAGGATAGCATACATAGGGCCAGATTTACAAGCCCCTTACGCCACTTTTGCGTCATTTTTAACATGGGAAAAGTGACGTACGAGTGGCGCAAGGGGCTTGTAAATCTGCCCCATAGTATTTGTCATGTCTCAGGCCCCCTGGACAGCATGCACAGATTATGTCAGCATATATAGAATAGGTGTTGTGTCAGTCCCACAGGATAGCATACATAGAATAGGTCGTGAGTAAGCCCCGCAGGACAACATAGACAGAATGGGTCATGAGTCAGCCCCATATGACAGCATACACAGAACGGGTCACGAGCCAGCCCCACAGGACAGCATACACAAAATGAGTCGTGAGTTAGTTCCTTTCAGCTACTGTCTGTCTTGACAGTGTCAGGAAAGCTATAAGAAGTTCAGTCTACAGTAAAGCTATAAGAAGTTTCAAGCGTCAGGCTTATCGAGAGATTGAATTTTACTTGCTTGCTAAAACAATCTGAATTTGGAAGGAACATACAAATGAGTCCACTTGGAAGAAACTTCCCCTAATCCTGTGGCATCGGGTACAGGAACAGACAGTGGCCACTCAGCACCAGCTGGCCTGTCCTCTGGCACTGGTGTGATTATCAGAGAAGAGGAGACGGCCACCTGTGACAGGTTCCTTCTCAATTCACGCACCTTGCAAGTCAGGAGTAATGCTACAGAGAACTGCCATGCGCACAGACTGCCAAAATCAGCTCATCCTTGCACTGTGAATTCTCAACATTCATAAGAATGAATGGCAGACGTCTTTGAATGTGATTTTTCAATGAAGGTAATGAGAACCTCACTGTAAGATGGCTGCTGTTTATGTTTACACCTGTAGAGAGCTCATAACACCATGGTGCGTGTTGAAGGTGGCCTGTCACTGTTGCACTGATTCACCTCATCACATGTGCAGCATGGGAGACATCCATTACAACATGGGCATTGCATCGCAATGCATTTACAACGCGGTCATTACAACGCAAGTCGTTACAACGACTTGCGCTGGATGGCGCTCTAACCTAAGGAATAGTATGAATTACTATTCCAACATCTTCCCTACTGTACGTAGACTGGAGTTGGAATAGTAAATCATACTATTCCTAAGTCCAGCGCCCTCCAGCGCAAGTCGTTGTAACGACTTGCGTTGTAACGAACGCGATGTAAAATACCGCGTTGTGAATGTATGCATTCGTGCAGCATGCATGTCTTCAAGCAGGAGCAGTTGCTCCGAAGCATCACATGGCATACACCCACAAGCTGCCTGTTAGAAATTTGGTTTCTGTTTGGTAGAGGCAAGTGCCCTGACCAAGCAGGAACCACAATCCTAGTGAGGGTAAGTGTAGTACACACTAAAAGTTTACCTGTGCTCCCACTCTGGCAGCTTGGCACAGAGCAGTCAGGCTAAACTAAAGAGGCAATGTGTAAAGTATTTGTGCACACACACAGTAACACAGTGAAAGCACCACAAAAGAACTCCACACCAGTTTAGAAACATTGCCAATATTTATCTGGGTAAAACAAGACCAAAACGAGAAAAATACAAAATACACAAATCAAGTTATGGATTTTGCAAAATTAAAGCAAATGCAGTGTTTAGAAATCAATAGCTCCAACTGGGGCTATCTGTTCATGCTTGACTGGAGCAAATCCAAAGGTTCAGTCTGATCGCGATGGAGCGTGAGCAGGATACAGGAGTCACGCAGACAGTACCTTGGATGTGTTGAAGCTCGGGGACAATGCGTAGAAAAACGGAGAAGATGCTTCTCTGTTGGAGGCAATGCGTTGGTTCCGAAGTCAGGCAAAGTCATTGAGGCGTTGATGTCAAGAACGCCCTGCGTGGGATCCGAGGTGTCGATGTTCATCCACTAGGCTGTAGGTGATGCATTGGCACGAAGCCATGCAGGGCCGGGAATGCGTCTGGGCCGGTGCATCACAGGCGTCAGCGATGCGGTGTCGGAGACTCATGCAGCAGCGGTGATTCGGAGGCGCTGCATCTGCAAAGTCGGGCTGCGTTGTAAGTCGAGGTTGTTGCATCGCGCAGTCGGTGAGCAGTGTCCACTGCTTTAATACAGGCAGCCATAATGTGTCGATATCGCAGGAAAGTGCGCCAGTTCCAAACAATGCTTCGGTGTTGATGAATTGGTTTCTTGGGTTGCAGCACCAAACACTCACTTCCAAGGGCCCAGGACTGGATTTGGCACCACGTGGCAGAGCAGGACTCAGTTGCTGGTAGCAAGATGCAGGTGAAGTCTTCGATATCCCTGAGTCTTCCGACTTCCAACAAGCCATTGGAGAATCTTTAGAGATGCAGGATAAAGAGAGTCAAGTCCAGTTCTATCACTCCTACGCAAGAAGCAGCAGGCCATAACAGCAAAGCAAGCAGCAAAGTGGCAGTTCCTCCTAGCAGCACAACAGCTCTTCTTCCTGGTAGAATGTCCTCAGTTCCAGAAGTGTTCTGAGTATATGGTGTCAGAGGTCCAGTACTTATACCCATTTCAGCCTTTGAAGTAGGGAGACTTCAAAGAAAGGTCTTTGTAGTGCATAAGACCCTGCCCTTCCTCGCCCTGGCACCAGACACACCATAGGGGGGTATGCAACTATTTGTAAATGAAAATGAAATCCAGTATTTGTAAAGCACACAATTACCCGAGGGTGTCAAGGCGCTCGGGCCGTCGGAAAGATTAAGTGATCTATTGCCCAGAGTCACATGGTGCTGGACTAACCTGCCGCCGGCACTGGGGATTGAACCGTGAACCCTGTGGTCCGGAGGCAGGAGCCCTGGCCGCTGCGCCACACTTCTTCACCTGTGTGGAGAGGCACAGCCCTATTCAGGTGCAAGTGTCAGCTCCCCAATCTCACTGTAGATCAGGAAGACCCATCAGCCTGGTGATGGGTCATCAGGATATGCAGGGCACACCTCAGCTCCCTTTGTGTGTGACAGTCTAGAGGGAATGCTGTCAACCAACCCAGATGCCTATTCCAGAGGGAGGCAGAGGCACAGAATGGTTAAAGTAAGAAAATGCCACCATTCTAAAAGTGGCATTCTTAGACTTGCAATTTAAAAAACAACTTTACTTAAAGATGTGTTGTTAAATTTTGAGTCCAGAGACACGAAACTCATTCTTCCTATCTTTTCCCAATTGGAAGTTACACTTGTAAGGTGTTACGAGCTAGCTCCAATGCTAACCTAGGGGAGAGACAGGCCTTGCTGTAGTGGAAAAACAAATGTAGCAGTCTTTCACTATCAGGACATATAAAACTCCAAAGTATATGTCCCACCTTTAAATACACTGCACCCTGCCCATGGGGCTACCTAGGGCCTACCTTAGGGGTGACTTATATGTAAAAAAAAAAAAAAGGAAGGTTTGGGCAATGGCAAGTACAAGAATTTACCAGGTCGAAATGACAATTTAAAACTGCCCACACAGGCTCTGCAGTGGCACGCCTTGGAGATGTTTTAAAGGGCTCCTCATGCGGTTGGCATAATCAATGCTGCAGGCCCACAAGTATTAGCAAGTAAGTGTGCCTACAAGGGATTTATTAAAACACATATTAATAAACATTCATTCTGCATTCAATGTTAGCAAGCTCTATCCAGTAGCTCACACTTAAATCCTTTTAAATTCAAATTTACTTATTTCAATATGAACAAATCTGAAGAAAAAATCTAACACTGGTGTATATATTCAAAAAAGATATATTTATATTGCCAAAGTATTTCAAAGGGTACAAAAAGGTAAAAGATTTCCATAAAATAGCACAATGCAACCAGAAGTTTCCAATATTTTGTTGTTACAAACACCTCATTGTTGCAGTTGCAAACACCTTTTCCAAACAATTACAGGAGAATGTGACCGATTAAACAGACAACATATCCTTGAATCAATAAGTGCTAAAAAAATAGGTGTGGTTGTCGACGTTTCGGTCTATGTATTGTAAGCATCCGCTAGACCATCTTCAGGACATTTGAGAATCAAGTGATGAATGACCCTTAGGGATTTATTTAAGCAATATTTAAACTTGATATGTCGTCCGCGATAAGAGAAAGTGGTCGCTCAATGGCCACTCACTTGTACCAGCAATAAATGCGGGTCAATCCAGAATAACGACCCTTACTATGATCATTTATTAGCCCTCTTGTGCCAGAAACGCATGAGTCTGAATCCTGACGGGGCACAGTTCACATGACGTACCACTGGATCAGCAGTCAGCGTCTGTGGCCCACAAGTAACATTTAATGTACACGCCCTGTGCACTTATTGTGCGCTGTATTAGGGACTTATCAGTAAATCAAATATGCCAATAATGGAGGAACCAAATGCCATTACAGTTTAGAAACAGTAAACATGCACTTTAACACTGGTCAGCAGCGAAAATGTGCAAAGAGTCCTAAAGCCAGCAAAAGCATAGTTCAGCACACAGCCAAAACAGAAGGCAAAAAGTCAGGGGAAATCATGCCAAAAGATGCCAGGTCTAACACTGCCCCAGTCTCTGCTGTTGCTGCATCCAGAGTTGAGTGTTAGGAGTCTGGTTGCAGCCCCTCTCTCCCACCAAAAACTCCAAAAAAAGCTCCTAACTCCCCAAGCACCTCCAGCTGCCTGACACTGGGGCTTCCCTCGATGGAGCACAGTTTCTGGCGCTCCTTCCCATACATCCAGCTTGCACACAGTGCATGCTTTAGCGCTTGTGGAGCCCAGCGTGACATTCTTTCTTGGCACCCCTTCAATGACTTCCTTATCCACAGATTTTCCCATTACCCCACTTTAGGGATGCCCCTCATTCCTCCATAGTCCTTCTCTCACATTTACATAATTTATTTTCTAGCACTACTCATCCTAATGTAGGGTGTCAGAGCGCTTGAGATCACACATATATTATCCAGATACAATGAGTCATACAAATGTGTAAAAAAATGTATAGGACATGTTGCATAAGACAATGACAGCTACAAGGTGTAGGAGTCACATGCCATCCATACTGGTAGGCATTATATGTTAACAGTACTTTTTCCCACACAAATGAGAAAAATATTGCCCATTTGTGCAAAAAATAGCCCAATCATGCAACACTGAAATTCATCTGCGACCACATGAGCGCTGTTGTCCACCTTTTATTTTCATAATGACCATTGTCATGGAAATGAAAGATGGACTACTGTCCGCATTTCAGTCAGAGTGCAAATGGTACCATTCCTGAGCTTGGTGCCTGGTGCAATGGCACCAGTCGTGCCACCATAAAGCTGGCATAGCTTGCAACAGAGTGAAACTTGGCATGTACTGATGAACTGCCGCGACTGCTGCTATCACTGTACCCGGCCCAGTGAGATGTTCAGGAGAAATAGTGGTTTGTAATGGGACTCTGGCTCCAGTTCCTTCTTTCACTGAAAACTTCAGCACGCCTCCTCACAACCAACGCACCTCCTGGCTCCCTGACCCTTTTACACCTGAGGTTTAAGGTGGGAACTGCTGTTGTGAGAAGCTTCATGGAAGCAAGGCAAGAAGTGTGATTGCTGTAGCCTGGGTGCGAGGCGGGTGCATGCTGGTTTACTTTCGGCTGGGCTGTCAAATTCAAGACAATGGAAATTCAGTAAATTATTTCAATTTGTATGTAGTGGTAAATATGAAATATAACATGAACAGTCTGGATAATATAAATGAGAAATTAGTGCATTACTTGGCAAAATATAGACCAATTATCCATATGGAATTTGGAACAGCTGCACTCAGTAGCATATGTAATACACTATTAAGCACCTGTCCTATAGCACATTAAGGGAATTGGCTGATGACTCACCCAAGGAATTATCTTAATGAATGCAGAGGAAATGTTCATAACTGAAATTGCGTGCCAAAGAAAATCTTGTGTTGTGCAACGTGAATTCACACGCAATCCATTTTTGAAGTGCATGGGCTTTGGACATTAGAGCTCCGAAGCATCGACTCCATGGCCCGTATTACAAATACAGCGCACCGGCAACGTTTGTCCTGCAGCGTACCTTGAAGTGGGTGCAATGGGTGAAGACGAGATCAGTGCACCCTGCTGCACTAAATGTGCTGTTCCAGTGTAGATGTGAACTCTTGCCTGCTCTAGGAACAGTGTAGAAGGATAGACTGGCTGTTTGAAGCTACCGCTCTGCCTTTCACTGCAGGCAGCAATGCAGTCTGCATTTCAGAGATACCCCTGCAGGCGGTTGTAGTGAGTGGCCCACTTGCAAGGGGTGCCTCGGGTTAGGGGTCCCAGGCATCCTTTTCACAGTTTTAAAGGAGCAACTTTGGGGGAAACCCTGACTGCGGGCCACCTATATATGGCATGCAGTCAGTGCGCCTCTTGATGGTCTCTGCCTCTGCACCTGTCATACTGATGGCATGCAATATGCCCCCCCCCCCTTGAAAATGAGGGAACGCCACCTTCAGTGTTTTAAATGGGCAGGTACTGTGCGGTACTAAGTACCTGCACTTCATTATTTTGGAAGGGAGAGTATCTGCACTTCTCAGCACTACTTCAATACATTCAACGGGAGAGTACGGTACTGATCAGGAGCAAACAGGTACTCTAACTATTGAGTAACGGCCCTTCTAAATTTCCATTCAATGAACTGGCCACCTTGTGATCGCACTGGCACAAAATGGCCGCCATCTGCATTGTGGGAGAGGCTCAGAAGCATCTGTAGCCCCCTCTAGAATACCAGACTGCCCCGGAGAGCAAGAAGCAGGCGTGAAGGCCGGTTGTGCCACCGAGGCACTTGCTACAGGCCCATGTGTGGAGGCTGTGCTGTCTACAGAGTATGCGCTGACTCCAGGAATGCATCATGTATTGTAGACAGTGCCAAGACTTGCATAAAAAAAATGTAGACATTGCGCCCTTTCACATGTGTACAGTCCCAGAATGAGATCATGTCGTGGCTGCAAAAGGGACAATCCTTCCCAAGCTATGGGCATGTGATCTGTCATAACAAACCTCCACAGACCTCTCTTTCTCTCCTTCATCTCAGAAAGGAGCAGAAAACACATCATCATCTTCAACAACATCTCCTACACCATCCATAAGGGTCACCAGCTCCTTGTCAGCTAGACTCTATGCAAGGAGATCGCCCCAGACTTATACGGGACCTTGAAAAGTCCCCCCCCCCCACACACACACACAACCAAGTACTGTACACCGTTGCTTTCCGGCTAGGCCCAAGCTGCTTAAACTACCAATACAAACTAAACAACCGGAAGTGATCATTACCTTCCTACTCAACAAGATCCGAGAGGAAATGAATTCTTAAGTCCATCTAATGGAATTTGTGGAATGTGTAGACACTCCAAGTATGGCCCAAGTTCCATAAACAAGAGGCACCATGGAAAAGGGCTGGATGTGCGCATTGTGTTCAGTCTGTGAAAAACAGGAGTTTTGCAGGGACAGGAAGAGAGAAAGGACTTGGAGCGCCAGTGGCGGAAGCCCAGCGCACCAGCCATTGTTCTCTGGAATTCACGGAGTCTCCCCTCGAACCAGGAATCCCAACCTAGGGCCTTCCTGTTTTTTAAGAACACTGAATGATTTTCACCCGATAAGACAACACACTTCCTGTGTCTAAAACTGGAGACAATGGCACTTGGAAGAAGCTGACAATGACTAAGAAGTGTTAATGTAAATACTGCACGAAAAGCGCATTTTAACAGCGCGACTTCGAACAAGAGGCTATGACGTGGCGCGTCAATCACGCGCCCAGCGCTCTGCAAAACATTTAATTATATAAACAGTATAATCAATAACTTTTTAAAGAAACCAGCGAGAACATTCCATTTACACGCGTTTAAGATAAAATTGCTACCACATCCCTTAGACGAGCCAATGGGGTCAGCGTTTACCTATTGACTAGCAATAAGACTTTTTGCGCCCATGAATAACAAGCATTTGCAATGCAATTTGTCTCACATTTGTGAGAGTAAGAGCTATTGGCGTTTCTAAATGACAATGTCTTTTACCCATGTGTTTTGTTTTGGAGTGGAGTGGATGTATGTGGTGTGGAGTGGAATTATGTGGGTTGCATTGCAATTGTTAGTTGGGGAATTGTGTGGTGTGGAGTGGATTTGTGTAGTGGAATTATGTGGCATGGTGTACAGTGGAATGATGTGGATAGTAACTATGTGGTATTGAGTATATTGGAATTATGTGGAGTGGGATTGTGTGGTATGGAGCATGCTTATGTGGAATAGTATTTTGTGCAGTGGAGTGGTTTGTATTGGAGTTTAATTATGTGGTGTACTGTTGAATTTTGTGGCATGATATGGAATTTTGTGGTGAGGATTTGTTGTATGTGGTGTATTGTCTGTGTTGTTGAGTTGAATTATGTGGTTTGGTGTTTAAATATGTGGTGTGGATTGAAAATGTGTGGAGCTGAATTGTGTTGCGTGGAACTGTGTGTGTAGCTTTGCTTGTGCAGCGCTCTCTTAAAGTACATGTGAGAGACACTTTACTGGAAAAATGATGCTGAATCTATGGGAAAATGCATTTCTATGAATGCTTTACTTCTTGCGAAGAGATAGTCTTATAATTATATATAATCTGCATTTCTTTGAAGCTATCACGCCTCCTGCATTTTTTTCTCTCCAGCGTGGATAAATAAAGCACTCTTTACTTTCTTTATAGAAAATATACCAAAAACCATGAAGTGGCCAAGCAGATAGGGCAAAAGACTTCACTACCTGGGAGGTGATTTGAAGCATTATGAGCCAAGGACAGAACCTTTATTGAAGCTTTCTTGGTGAACTGTAGTCTTTGTAGCACCCAGAGAGTTTAAGAACAAGAGCAGGATGTTCTGCCCGCAGCACAGGAAGAGAGGAAAGTGGGACAGAGGAGGTGAGGGGAGGAGGCTGAGGGGTGGGTGGAGGCGAAGGGGTTGTTGAAGGAGGGAGTAGAACTGGGATGAAGGCGGGCCTAGCCCTGCAGTTGCCTCTGGTTACATGCTAGTGCTGGGAAGATCCTGCTCTCACAGCATGGGAAACGAGCTCCCTCACCCCGCAGAGCACTCATTAGTGTTAGTTAGCCGACCCTAACATGGCCGCCGCACCAGGATAATATGGGGCAGATTTACAAGCCCCTTGCGCCACTTTTGCGTCACTTTTAACATGGGAAAAGTGACGCAAAAGTGGCGCAAGGGGCTTGTAAATTTGCCCCTCTGCTTTTACACATGCGCAGTTCGAGATAGCTGGGTGCCAGAGGTCTCCAACAAGTCGGCCCAGAGTGCTTGCGATTTGTAATTTGCCAGTCTCCGCTGTAATAGTTGTCTACACTTACCGTGCTGGCCCAGCGAGAAGTGATGTAGCTCCAATGACAAGACTTTGTTGTCAAGGCAACTGTCGAAGTTCCACCATAACTGAACATGTGGCGTGTGTCCAGGGCTTTAAGTGGGATGAAAAAACTAGAGGGTCTCATAAAGGGGCGTGGCCAATGTAATTAAGGGCGTGGCTTAAAAACAGGCAAGCTAAAAATCTGTGCTTAGCATAGTGTGCCGCACCGACTAGTATTTTGAGGTTTCTGTCATTGCATCCAGATATATGATACAAGTAACATCATACCTACAACAAGTCAGGACTATTGGCTTTGCCAATGGTTGTTAGTTGCACAAGATAAATAAGCAGCAACTACGGCTTGTATATAATATTGAAAAAGCTCCCACTTAAAGCCCTGGTGACACCACACAATGTTGCTGCTCCTGAGTTTGAAAAGAGAGGGGAAATCCAGAGAGAAAATGACTCTTTAAAGGATTTCCCTTCCCCTACAACACTCAGCTGGCATGATGTCATGCCGTAACTTCTCCACAAGTGAGAAGTGAGCAGTGTGACCAGCGCACATCCACGTGCCTGCTGTCACTGCAGTCCGGAAAAACACGGGCCGCTTGTGCCAGGGCACAAAACAGAGCCCGATAGAGACCCGTTTCGAGGCCCCCTTTAAAAAACTGCCGGTGCTCAGCACCGGTGAGACCCGGCCCACTTAAAGCCCTGCGTGTGTCCAAACTCAAAAGCCCCTCTTGAGCAGCACCGAGTCGCTAGCCCTCAACTCCTGCCGTGCATAAATAAAGAAAGGGGTGCGGCCTCCTGAAGCACCCCCATGCCGAAAGGTGAAGCACGGTGTCCGTGAAGCGGGTGCCGCGCTGTTGAAGAAATTCCACTGTATATGTATCGCATGCACTAACTCGGTGGCTCTGCGGCTTTGGCCTTGCACTGCTGAGAGCTCCCGTTCAGAAGCATGGAACATCGGTTGCTGCTCTTTGCTTTCGAGCCCTGGAGACCGGAGCTCCTGCCAGGGCTGGCACCGGTGCGACAATCAGGGCCGGACTGGGAGCCAAAGGAGGCCTGGCAGATTATGTCAGAACAGCCCCTTTACTGCATGTAAAGGGGGGAGATTGAAAGTGGCAGTATTTGCTAAAAATTACAAACATAGTGCATTTTATTTTCATTATCGAACCTTATCCACTCATTCAATGAATGGATGCATGGCCCAATGAATGAATAGTTGGATGGTGAATTAATTCAAGAATGGATGACAATGATCAACGACTTTTAGCAATGTGGAGCAAATGGTCTCAATACACTGACAAAGGCTGGAAGCTCTGTTTTTCATTTTAGCTACCACATTAAATATGTTATGTCCTGTAACTATAGAATGTTTCAACCCTTGTTTCAACTCCCCTCCCCCATTCCCTCTATCCTCTATTGGGGACTTGTTCTTCTATGTTTGACTAGGCTACTGTAACTAAATGTAACTATGCAAAACTGCTATTCTTGTTTCTCCTGACCGCTGAGACCTGAGCAACATGGCTGATGCCCGGTGGAGCTGCTAGACAGCTATAGAGGAGATTGGCCCTGGTTCACCCCCTCGGCCGTCACCTATCCAGCCGGACATTTGGCACAGTGCTCCTCGTCTCCCAGCTGTTTTACTATGCTTTTGTAACGGATGTAATTTGTAACTTGTAACCCAATGATCCTCATGTAAAGCGCTCTGATACCTCCGGGTCTAGCCAGCGCTATATAAAACTCATCAAATAAAAAAAATAAAAAAAATTGTTGGTATCCTGGTGACTGTTGCCATGTTCCAATGCAACCTGTGACTCGAGCTCCTGGATAGGAACGTTAGAGCAGAGGAGTGAAGGACAGTTGCAGAGGAACTGCTGGAGCTCCCAGGGGCCGTATACATATGCTAATAAAGAGGTTCCTCTTTAGTCTGTGCCTCCTGTCGTTCTCAAAAATGGTGACGAGAATGGGATAGATCGCATCCACATATCGCGGCCGGCTTATCCTCACTTTCTGTCTTTCAGTCTTGCCGCGATGCACTCCCTTAACAAAAATGGCGGCACGTAGAGCGGAGATGTGATCAAGTCACTTGGCAATGTTGTTAGTGCACGTAACTCCTCCCACAAGCTCACCGTGACAGCTTCCTCGTTCAAGAGCAACACCTCCGCTCCAGATGAACGTTACGGCTCTCAGGAACGCACCGAACATCACACGTCTTCCATGGATCCAGTAAGAGCACGCCATCTCTCGCGGTCTCGTGCTGCGATCCAACGACTCTCATCATGACACGCATTAATGTACACAAAATCGTATATTTATGACATGCACCGCTCCAAGCGTCGATCCATGTGCCGATTCACTGCCAAGCAAAGCACATCTCGTTTGTTATCCTTAAATCCCGGGGGCAGCACGATCCCTTCAGTTTCTTCTCCTTGTCCTCAAAATTTAATTTTCCTGTGCCTCCTTGTTTGGGGTATTCAATTTCAACATCTAATAGACCACAAACCATTAGTTGAGCTGTTCTCCACAGCAGGTGCTGCGAAAGCTACTCCGCGCATTGCAAAGTGGTTGCATCGCCTACAGGAGTACAATTTTTCTGTGAAGTATGTTCCGGGCACAAGAAATATAAATGCAGATTGCATGTCCAGGTTGCCGCTTCAGAGTGATGCTGGCGAGGATGAAGATGACTGGGTAGTGGCAAAGAAATCTGAAGTGTGCCAGGCCATCGAAGAGAGTGAATGGAAAAATGCAGTATTGGCTGATCCTGTATTATGGAAAGTTAAGGATAAGTTGCCTGAGATTTCAGGATGGAAATCCGATGAGGATTTGATTTTGTATAAAAACGTGTGGGAGGAGATATCGGTGGTAGATGATATTGTGAGGAGGAGCAACAAACTGGGGGTTCCAGAGGGATTGCGTAGTAGGTTGTTAGGAATGATGCATGAAGGTCATGGCGGTGTGGCAGCAATGAAAAGGAAGATCGGGATAGATTTTTGGTGGCCTGGGATGGACAGGCAGATAGAAAGGTGTGTTAGAAACTGCGTTTCATGCATGTGTAGTGACAAATCACATTCTTTAAGAGAAACCACTATTAGTCCTGTGGAGTGGCCAAAAAAAGCATGGGAGAAAGTAGGCATGGACATATGTGGGCCGTTTGAATGCTTGGGTTTAAAGGAAAGATATGCCATTATATTAATGGATTACTATTCTAAATGGCCGGAGGTGACATTTGTGAGTGAAGTGAAAACCGCAAATGTAATTGCATTTTGTGAGGATGTTTTCCGCAGGGAAGGATGTCCGGCGGAGATACTTTCGGACAATGGTCCACAATTTGTGTCAGCAGAGTTCGTTGGTTTCCTCAAGAAATGGGGCATCAAGCAAAGTAGGACTCCAGTCTATCATCCTAGGGGTAATGGCCTTATCGAGCGCTTTAATCGCGTTTTAAGTGAAAGTGTGCAATTAGCCATGGTGAATAACATTTGCTGGAAGAAACAAATAAAAGAGATGTTGAGAAATTACAGAACAACACCCCATACTGTAACAGGGGAGACACCTTTCTGTTTGTTGAAGGGAAGAGTGCCGTGTACAGTAGCTGTTCCTGCGTGGATGGCGAGATATGGGGAGAAAAGAATACAGAAGGAAGTTTTGCGCGAGAAAATAGAAAATTATCAAGCACGATATATGCAGAGACACAATGGGTGCACAGACATAATATCGAGTTTTTTTTTCCGAACTACAGAAATATCGAGTTGGAAATATCGAAGGGACAGAATATCGACATCAAGAATATCGGTGACCAGAATATCGACCTAAAGGTAAGAAATATTGTTTTTGTTAATATCGAAGTCAGTAATATCGTTTGCAAAAATATCGTTGTTAATAATATCGATGTTTATATTAGTGTTATGTATTTTAGTATGTATTTTATATGTATGTGTTTTATATTTTTGTTAAGTATTGTATTTTTTTAAATATATGTATTACATTTTTAGAAGTTAGTAATTTTTTTTAAAGTAAATTTTGCGTT
Source organism: Calotriton arnoldi (assembly GCA_963921515.1). Classification (NCBI taxonomy): domain Eukaryota; kingdom Metazoa; phylum Chordata; class Amphibia; order Caudata; family Salamandridae; genus Calotriton; species Calotriton arnoldi. The sequence goes on from CAWUFW010020507.1 coordinate 94,603, forward strand.
TTAGTACCGTAGCGGGTTGTGGGTTTATAGGGAATAGGGTGGGAAGTAATTTAATTATAGTAAATTAAATAATAATTTTTAGAAAATATTAATTATTTTTAATTAAATTTGGCGTTTTAGTTCTGTAGCGGGTTGTGGGTTTATAGGGGAATAGGGTGGGAAGTACTTTAATTATAATAAAGTAATTATTAATTTTTATTTTTTGGTATTGATAATTAATTTATTGTTAAATAATTATTAATTGGTAATTAATTTATATTGATTGATTAATTGATAATTATATTAATTGTGTTAATTTATTTTAGGAGCGGGTTGTGGGTTTATAGGGGAATAGAGTGGGAAGTAATTTATTATAATAAAGTAAATCTTAATTTTTATTTATTGGTATTGATAATTAATTTATTGTTAATTAATTATTAATTGGTAATTACTTTTTATTAATTGATTAATTAATAATTATATTAATTGTGTTAATTATTTTAGGAGTGGGTTGTGGGTTTATAGGGGAATAGGGTGGGAGGTAAATTAATTATAATAAAGTAATTAATAATTTTTATTTATTGGTATTAATAATTAATTTATTGTTAATTAATTATTAATTGGTAATTAATTTTTATTAATTGATTAATTGATTATTATATTAATTGTGTTAATTTATTTTAGGAGTGGGTTGTGGGTTAATAGGGGAATAGGCTGGGAAGTAATTTAAGTATAATAAAGTAATTATTAATTTTTATTTATTGGTATTGATAATTATATTGTTAATTATTTATTAATTGTTTATTTAATTTTAAAAAAATATTAAATTGATTATCATGTTAATTTATAACTCTCTGCTATCCAACACTTTCCCTACTGTTGCACTCTCTGGAGTTGGAATAGTAATTTGTACCCCTACGCTATCCAACACTTTCCCTACTGTTGCACTCTCTGGAGTGGGAATAGTAATTTTAACCCCTTCGCTATCCAACACTTTCCCTATTGTTGCAGTATCTGGAGTGGGAATAGTAATTTTTAGCCCTACGCTATCCAACACTTTCCCTACTGTTGCACTTATTGGAGTGGGAATAGTAATTTTTACCCCTACGCTATCCAACACTTTCCCTACTGTTGCACTCTCTGCAGTGGGAATAGTAATTTTAACCCCTTCGCTATCCAACATTTTCCCTATTGTTGCAGTATCTGGAGTGGGAATAGTAATTTTTAGCCCTACGCTATCCAACACTTTCCCTACTGTTGCACTTATTGGAGTGGGAATAGTAATTTTTACCCCTACGCTATCTAACACTTTCCCTACTGTTGCACTGTCTGGAGTGGGAATAGTAATTTTTACCCCGACGCTATCCAACACTTTCCCTACTGTTGCACTTATTGGAGTGGGAATAGTAATTTTTACCTCTACGCTATCTAACACTTTCCCTACTGTTGCACTCTCTGGAGTGGGAATAGTAATTTTAACCCCTACGCTATCCAACACTTTCCCTACTGTTGCACTCACTGGAGTGGGAATAGTAATTTTTACCTCTTTGCTATTCAACCCTTTCCCTACTGTTGCACTTAGTGGAGTGGGAATAGTAATGTTTACCCCTACGCTATCCAACATTTTCACTATTGTTGCACTCTCTGGAGTGGGAATAGTAATTTTTACCCCTACGCTATCCAACACTTTCCCTACTGTTGCACTCACTGGAGTGGGAATAGTTATTTTTACCTCTACGCTATCCCAAACTTTTCCTACTGTTGCACTCTCTGGAGTGGGAATAGTAATTTTTACCCCTACGCTATCCAACACTTTCCCTACTGTTGCACTCAGTGGAGTGGGAATAGTAATTTTTACCCCTACGCTATCCAACACTTTCCCTACTGTTGCACTCACTGGAGTGGGAATAGTAATTTTTATCCCTAAGCTAACCAACACTTTGCCTACTGTTACACTCTCTGGTGTGGGAATAGTAATTTTATCCCCTCCGCTATCCAATATTTTCTCTACTGTTTTAGTTAATGTAGTGTACAATTTATTTTAAAAAGATTAAAAATATTGTAATTTTTTAATTTGTTATTTATATTTTGATTTATATTATTTTTTTTTGTCTATATGTATTTATCATTTTTTAAATGTTTTTTAACAATTTATAAGTTATTAAAATAATTATTTATAAATAATATTAAGTAAGTATATATATTATATTTTATACGTATATATATTTAATTTATTTTTACATTATATGTATTAGTTATAATTTTAAACATTTTAAAATAATTTTAACTATGTTTTTTTAATTATATGTATTTACTTTTTTTTACATTATTTTTTAAACATTAAAAAAACAGATATTGTTAACAACAATATTTTTGACAACGATATTTTTTTATCAATATTTTTGTACTTACCATAATGTAGATAGGACTTCGATATTGTGGCCATCGATATTTCGGCTCCGATATTTTTGTAGTCGATATTTGTGTAGTCGATAATCTGTCAGTGATTCGACACAATGAGAGAGTGATCAAGTAGGATAGGAATTTCTCAGAAGGTATGTGGGTAAGAGTGTGTCCAGGAAATGTGGTGAAGAAAGGATTTTCCAAGTTGTCTGTTCTTAGGAAGATGATGAAAGCATGGGGACATTCTCTATTGTCTGATGGTAAATGGTGGAATGCCAGGAGAGTAGGGAAGTGTTCTGATGAGGAGGTGCGTGTTTGGTTAAGAAGAAGGAGTACGTGTGGAGAAGGAAGACTTGACGTTAGTGATAGGAGACTAAGGGGCCGATTCCGATTCGGGCCGGAAATCTCTCCGACCGAGCCGGACCCGGAGAGATTTCCGACCAAATCGGACTCTAGCAGTCCGACCGAACGAGTACGATGCGCACGTATGCTATCGGACTCGATTCGGTCGGACTCCCAGTGAAGTCAATGGGAGCCAGTCGTACGACGCGTACACGGGCTCCCATTGACTCAATGGGCACGACGCGAACAAGGGCGCCCCCTACAGCGTGTTCGCGTCGATGCGGGTCGCGCCGTACATGCACGCGTAGGGGGGACCCATGGGTCCCCCCTGTGTGCGACTCGCGCGGCTACGCGTACAGGGGGATCCGACACGGACCCCCAAAGTACGGCTCCGACTGCTCTTTCGAGCCGGAGTGCGCGGCTCGGTCGGACTGCTCGCGGCGCGCATCGTACTTACCCGGCCGGGGAACGTCTCCATTGCGCGGTGCGAGTCGAGTCCGAGCGAGTCGGTCGGTGCGGTTAGACCCGGGAACGAGTCGGTCGGAGCGGTCGGGACGCCCGGACGAGTCAGTCGGCGATTTCGCATCGTACTCGCTCGCCCGGACGCGCGTACGAATCGGTCGGGAAATAGGGCTCCGAATCGGATCCGGTTAAGCCGAATCCGATTCGGAGCCCTACCGGCCGAGATCGGAATCGACCCCTAAGTCCGTGTCTGGTGGCTTAGTGGACTAATGCGTCCACTGTAGGGACCTGTGTACAACCTCATGGTAAATTAAATCTCACACAACAGAGAAGGACTAAACACAACGAACATTGCCGGAGGTGCTGAACTCCACAAACCTCCTACATATACCGACCACTAGTCATTATTACAAAGACAACAAGAAACAGGGAAAGACAAAAATGTCTTAATACTGCCCTCACACACTTTGCAGTGTCATGCTTCATCATAGGGCCGCATCAAACACCCAGGTGCAGACCAACACGCTGAGTGGAGCGCAAATAATCTTTTTTTATATGTGGATGAAGATTAGTGGTGAAGACACAGTATATATAAAAGAACATATACGACAATGACAAACATAGGAAGGAATATTCCCTTCAGAATGGGACCAAACAGTGCAGACACATATAATTAAAACTACCTAAAGGGCAACCATAATCATTCTTTATTCCTGTCACCCCTTGGTAGGATTAAAAATAAAATAATAGGGTATTCCGGGGAGGTAAACGCCCTATACCCCTGCTGCGAATACCAACATGTTTCTGCCAATTTCTATGTGTCCAAAAGGATCACTCTGGCATTCATCAGGGTGTTGGTCCCTTGTTTTTTTGATGTAGACCCAAATAGGGTATTTATTACCTTCAATACTTAGACGGACAATATCCGCTATTGCTTCACTCTGGGGTAATTTCCAAGAGGACTCCTTTTCTGTGGAAGAATATTGACGTTCAATTAATATTCTACCGACCCTGTACTTATTCCCTTAAAACATCTAAACTTCACTCCAATTGATTCAACTGCAATTTGTCATAAAAACCAGCCTTCGTTTACATATTCAAACAGTGATCCACCCCTTGTGAGCACACCCTTGCACATTCACATATCCTTGTGACTGTTACAACCACCGGCTATATCGTGCACAAACCCTCTCCATAGTTTTCCGGTTCTCTCCTCGGAGCCCAATCTCTAATACATCCGTGTGCACCACTTCAAAAAAGATGATAAATAAGCTTACACGAGTTCACAAGGATTACTCTGAACCCGGGACCTCTGTGGGACCGTGGTCTTATCGTCACACTCTGTAGAAAAATAGGAAGAGATCACATGGCCAATGCTCTCTGCATAGTCAGAAAACAACCGCCCATTACTGACAGACCCCCTCCTAAACACCCACTTACTACTCCAAAGAACCACTCCGGGTCAATGCCTCACATCGGTCCTCCGTCGATACTTTACAACCGCCCCTAGCGGTTTTTATTGCAAACGGGAAGTCTCTAACACATGGTCACAGGTTCAAATCCCAGTGGGTCCACATAGCCTTTCATCCATCTGAGGTCGATAAAATGAGTACCATTGAGTTGGATAACAATAAACCACTGTTATTCAGCTCCATGATACCCTTGGGTGATACGTGCGCTTTACAAATACACATGTTATGTTATCTCTAAGTGGGCGTTTGAAACAAAAACCAGCGTGGCATAAGGATTATGTGGGCATTTAACTTATGGTGAACCAATTGCTCGAACTATGTTACATTTTTCATTATATTATCGTTGTAGGTATTTTAGTTATGTTGTTTTTTTCACTAAGAAAAGGAGATTTGTTATGTCCTGTAACTATAGAATGTTGGTATCCTGGTGACTGTTGCCATGTTCCAATGCAACCTGTGACTCGAGCTCCTGGATAGGAACGTTAGAGCAGAAGAGTGAAGGACAGTTGCAGAGTAACTGCTGGTTCTCCCAGGGGCCGTATGCATAAGCTAATAAAGAGGTTCCTCTTCAGTTTGTGGCTCCTGTCGTTCTCGAAAGAATATCACCTGGCCTAAACACTGCTACCACCAATCCTTAGGTGGCATGCGCAGCCGGGGTGTATTTAACACAGTGCACTGATTTAGAGCCTCCAAGAAGTAAACACAATGCATTAAGCTTTGTTCTAAAATGGGAGAGACAATAAGATAACCGTGAAGTGGCCGAATCGCACAAAAACCTTGTATCAAATCTGGCTTCCCCCTGACCACATTGTGTGATCCTAGACAATTACTTTTTTTCACAGTGCCTCCTTTTCCTTCATCATCACATAAGAGCACCTTGAAATAGATCACTTTGGGGGGGGGGGGGCTGCAGGAAAAGCAATGACTATAATGTCATTCCATCTAAAGTAACACCCTAGGCCACGTATAGAGGACAAAAGACAACTTTCCGCTTGGTTCACTAGAACCATCGTCAACAGGGCAGTGGTGGGGGCATGATTGTTTATAAATTAATGATTAGAGGTTGTCATTTCTAATGCAACAGTAGTGTTACAAAGTAATCTCCAGACGAAGGTAGGTTCAGGTGTTTATTATCGGTCTCCACAGTTCCACCAGCCTGTGCCTACAAGTTCACCAGCCTCAACGCTCTCTTCGCTCTCTTTCTCTCACACAGGCTCCCCAACATTCTAAGGCAGCCTCTCGACCAACTGAAGGGCTGTACCAACAGGGAAAAGGAGGGGAGGGGGGAAAAGGGAAAAAGGGGCACCAGGAAAATAGGCATCCCATCTGATACAATAAACAATAATATGGAAGAAGTAAAACAAGTAGGAAATGATATTTGGCAATAAAATATAACAAGTATATTTAATATACTAAACTAAAATGCATTGCAAAGTTTGCAATAAAAAGACAAACACTGTCTTACATTTTATAGAGGCTTTATCATGCACCTACTTGATTCTCTCAGCCAAGCAACAGCAGACCCCCCACTTACCCCCGCCGTGATGGCCCCAAGCCCTGAAGGCCAGAGCTGCGTGTGGCAATCCTGCAGGAGACAGGAACCACCCAAATGCAAAAACAAATGTTTTTGAAGCAGGCTCTAAAGCCGTTTGTTTTTGAATTTTTTATTTCTAAGCGCTAGAAGCATGCAATGCCGTAGGCCAGTCACCAGCTAGACCGGTTCCAACAGCAGTGACACAGGCTCACAACCCTACCAGCACACACTGGGTAAACTACCTGTCCCGGGTAATGCCAGTCCAGGCCTGGCGACAGTCTTTGTTGGCGCCCATCCAATCGACTCCTTCTCCACAGATTCCATCAATACTGCTACCCCAAAGGTGCCCTTCCCCTTTCCTCAGCCCCTCTCTCACATTTAATTTCTGTTATAGCGCTACTCATCCCAATATAGCGCTACTCATCCCAATGTAGGGTGTCAGAGTACATCACACACACATTTTACAGAGACAATGACTCATACAGGTGTGTAAATCAATATGCAGCAAGGTTATGCATGCTAATGAGAGCTTCACCGTGTAGGAGTCAAATATCAGCCGTTTTGGTAGGCATTATATGTTAAGAGTGCCTAGTCTGGAGAAATGAAGGGGCATATTTACTACATTTTCACACAAATCAGCTCAGCAACCGAAGTTGCGCTGTGTTACGTGAAGGAGTGCTGGAACTGGTGCACTTTCCTTGCCATAGGCCAATGCACACACCCTTCAACTATGGTGTTTTATGTGTACGTGTAGTCAAGCAAAGGTTTTGTACTGGAAGTCTATCCCTCCAGTACAAAATGTTAGGCTTTGACAAAGTTTAACACTTTTCCCACTTTGTAACTGTGCTATAAGGTGCAGCACAAATGAGAAGCTGGAAAAGTTTGGAAAAAATAGAACTCTTCTCCAATGCTCCACTTGCCTCGAGGAGGCATAATCTTTTTTGCAAATCTCTTTCTACCAATGTTAGTAGATAGGTATTAGTATCAAAATCCATGGGTATCTGCATGGGAACAGCCAGCTACCACCCTTGGGATGCCCGCTTGCCGTAAGCTAGCACAAAGTGGTGCATAGCACTGATTTGCATTACTTTAGGGCTACTTTTCAAAACAAATTAGAATTTGCAATGAAAGCGACCCCCAAAATGAGACCACCGTATCTGTGTCACTTTTGTGATGCAAACATGGTGCACCACAAACTCAGGACTTAAAATATAACACTGTGGTTGGGGGTTGTCTACACTAATACAAATGTTTTACTGCATAAAGGAATCTTTTTTAGCAACCATATAATAATGAAAGATTGAGAAAAAAGCAATACGTTTCTAGACCTATGCCTTGCAGTTTGCATTCCGTTCTTTGATGCAGGTTCATAGCTCACGCAGCTATAGTAGAAGGACTGTAACTTATGAACTGCAAGTAACAAATGATCTCTGTGATCTAGTAGCTCACTGAGCGATCTATATAAAATACAAATCCGCGATCTTCATGTTACACATTGTGCTTTGCAGCAGACATATTGGCCCTCTATGCTACTTTAGGATGAGTCAAAGTGTGACTAGACACATCATATATCTCTCCATTAAGTGCATTAACCATCAGAGTTATCTTGCCGTTAATATTCTCCCTTGAAAAATGTTGGGCACACAAAGATCTCGGCAGCCTGCTCTTGTCTCACCTATCACCCAAATGACGTCCCACCCTCAGATCTTGGTGCCCAGTGCACTAAAGCCGACAGTGGCTCACGCGCTAGTTGGTGTGTGCTCTCTAAATGGTGCAATTCCTTCAGTAATGGGTGCAAGGAGTAGGCCGCGAAGGGTAGCATGACACTAAGGGCCTTATTATGAGTTTGGTGATCCTACAGCGGACGCTGCAACGTGCCGTCCGCTGTAGGGCCACCAAACCCGGGGTGCGACCGCCCGCCAGATCAGGAGTTTATTCCTGGTCTGCCTGGCGGTCCTGCGGTGGTGTCGCGGAGGTGCCTGTCTAAGGCTCATAGGACAGCCTTAGACAGTCACAGATGTGACACCGCCGCAGAATGTTCCTGTATGGTGCAGTTGCCCCATGTGGTGCTTGCCACACCATGCAGGAACTGGGGTGCAAATTTGCATGCACCCCCTGGCCCTGTAGCGGCAGAGGGCCTGTTGGGGCCCCCTTAGTTGCCTCACCTCCACCCTTTTCATGGTGCACTCAACCCCATTGAAAAGGATGGGGGTTAGGCAACTCGTAATATGCTCGGAAGTGCCGCAGCAGCACCACCGACATGTTACTCTGCCTGACCTCCAGCGCCACTCCACGGGATCCTGGATCCCGGCGGACGTGGTGGTCCTGTGGCGGTCCGACTGCCACACTCATAATGCGGTGCATGGTGCTGCAGTGGTGGCAGTGGTCGGACCACCACCGCGACTCTGGCGGCCCTGTGGACTGCCTTATTCGTAATAAGGCCCTCAGGCCGTATAATATGGTACTTGCAAGTGTGCACAGACCTAAGCGGACTCTGTGAGCTTGATTTTGTCAATAGGTGGCTCTGTTGGCAGCATATGCACTCATGTCCCAAATCTGAGAGTGAATGAGTGTGTGTGCTACAGATAGCACAGCTCAGAATCACTGAGTGGCAGCACAGATCTATGTTTCTGAGCATTCTTGTCTGTAGGACATCTGCTAGTTTGTAAGTTAGGCTCTCAATATGAGTTGCTCATTTTTTCCACTTCCTGCGCAAACACAATTTTGCGCAGGGATTGGAATCACCGTTTACCTGTAGTTATTGCACATCCACAATTTTATACAGGAAATGTTCCGAAGGTCATGTACCAGTAAATGAGAATTGTAGTTCAGAAAGCACAAAAAGGTGCATGCCATTTGCTGTTTGATTGGGAAAGCCTTGAGATAGGATATTTTTTGGAGCAATAAATTCAGATATTTGGGCAATATATATTTTATTGGGGCTGATAAATCATCACCCACCAGGCCACTCATGCTGAGGGCCTGAGTATGCTACCGTAAGCACTGCTAACAGTGATTGCTTCAAAACAAGGTACACAACACCCCACTACATCTGTGAACACTGGCACATACAATCTTTTTATTTGTTTATTGTTTTAAGGATTTCTCACACCGTATTCATGGTACACTTGTGCTTTTAATGTTAATATGACCCCAGGGACCGGACTATATAAACTTTGCACTGATGCAAAACTAAGGAGAGACTTTTGTGCTCCATTTTTAGTACTTGCATACTAGGAGCAGGGGTAATCGAATACTGCTCAGTGGACATCACATACACGTTTTAGTACCAGGTCCAAAGTGGGAAAACTTTATTTTTTCCATTCCTTATTAAGTAATGGAAGCACAAATAATGCAAGATTAACCTGTCTGTAAAAACCTGGATGCAGAGCACTTGTTTCCCATCCCTAAGTGTGAGTAGCTTTTCTTTGAATTCTGGAACTTGCAGTACTGGGTTTATTAAGAGTTAAAAAGAGCAAAAAACATAACATACAAAACCTGGATTGGATGAGCTACTCGCACACGGCGCTGGATAACTTTGATGAAATCTTTGCATTTTTCCTTACGTACCACCCACCCCACTGCATTTCACATTTTCCACACTTCACATTTATAAATGCATGCTTCATTTAGTACTGTTTGCATGCACATGTATAATGTATAACATTTGCTTTATTATTGTTTGATAATTTATCAATTATCTATAAATGTATTCACATGATTTAGATTGTCTTATAGAATTAAGTTAAAGCTCAACAAGATTAATAAGTTAATTCTTGCATTTAGCATCATTAGAGGCCTGCCTTTTTCAAAATAATCTGGAAAGTGTATTTAAGCTGGGTACAGACAAGAATAAGACAGAGACGAATATTCAATTTTCTAGGAGAAATGGTTAAAGCAATCAGAAGCTGTAACCATCCTTCGTGAAGGCCACAGACACACATCTCAGAACCACCTTCGACTTATCGGCTTGCTGAGAATGCCATAACATACTAAGGGGTCGATTACGATGTTGTCCGGAAAGGCTCAGAACGGCATTCGATTAGTCCGAATCCGATTCAGAACCCGCCTTTCCGACCGACTCGAACACGTTTCCCAACGAGCAATTACGATGGCTTGGAAGCGTTCGAACTGTCCGACTCGGTTCCAAAAGGCATTGGGTAACTGAGTCGTTCGGGCCGAATCGTAGCGGTCTATGGACCGCGTTTCCATCCGAGCGATTAGGATGTCAGATTCGGACAGTCTTTCCGAATCGGTTGTTCCTAAATGAATCGGCTGTCGGAATCTGACTTTGGGGGCCCGTAGCAGGCCCCCCCTTCACCCGGGGCCCTCAGAATCAGGCACATGGGGGTACCCATGGGTCACCCCTACCCATGCATGCACAGTGTGGCAGGCAACATGGGGTGCCCGCCACAGGGTGCATGGTTTCCCCCAACCACCCTTTTGTCAATGGGAGTCAGACCAAATCGTATCTGGGTGCATCAAAATCGCTTCGTCGGACTCCCCCGATTCGAGTCTTTCGGAAAGCATTCCGGTACCGAATCGGCCACAATGCTTTCTAGACAAGATCGTAATCGGCCCCTAGGCGTAGAGACAGAGAATGACCCTCTCAATGTAGAACAACACAACTGTTATTCCACTAAAATATGTGGACCACCTTAGAAACTCATACAGGCCATTTTGGTGCTAAGACGGTTTAGCAAGAGACAAGAATGGAGGGGTTGGAGAATAAAAACTAGTTTCATCTTTCGATGTAAGGAAATTCTGAAACACTGTTACAATGTTGCAGTTCTCTTTAATATTTTGTTTATAAATCACTTCCATTGCTACTACTTTATTTATCTTTATAGTTACAACTATACACATTATTTGCACTATAAAAAGATGTTGATTATAATAAAATCATAAAATATATTTGTTAGGCATGATTCATAAACTGCATTTTGTAGTGCATTTAGTAGTACTACAATAGTGCTTCTAAAGTACGGCAAAATGCTATTCACAAACCTACACATGTCAATCTTTACCTCCAACTCTCCTATCTTTTCTATGGAGAGATCCTCACACATGTAAGTTTACTACTTTGGGGCCGATTCCGATGTCGTTCGGAAAGGCTCCGAATGGGATTCGGTTTTGCAGAATCCGATTCGGAACCCTAGTTTCTGAACGAATCGTACACATTTCCCATCGACCGATTACGATACCTGGGTACCGTTCGAGCAGTCCGAATCGGTTCCGAAAGGCATTCGGACAGCCCGAGTCTTTCAGAGCCGATTCGTACAGCTCTATGGACACGGTTTCAGGATGAGCGATTACGATGACCGATTCAGACAGCCGTTCTGATTCGGTTTGCCCGACATGAAACGGCTGCCGGAATCTGTCTTTGGGGGCCCTGGAGACGTACGAATGGGGCCCCTGGGGGTATCCAAGGGACCCCTCTTCCCAACCATGTACAATGTGGCAGGCACCATGGGGTGCTCGCCACAGGGTGCAAGGTTTTCCCCAATCACCCCTTTTTTCAATGGGAGCCTGTGTTCTCATTCGGAGCACAGACTCCCATTAAAGTCAATGCGAGTCCGACCGAACGATGTTGGGTAGCATTGTAATCGGTCGTCCGGATTCACAGGACCCTATTCATTCGGAAACGAGTCCAAGACCAATTCGTTCTGAACAGTTTCCTAACGACATCGGAATCAGCCCCTTTGTAGTAAATGTGAGAGGGACCAGGGAGAGTGGTTGTAAAATGGCACAAACTTACTAGAAAAAAAGTGGGGGTTTAGGGAGGAGTAAGAAGTGCATAAGAGAGGGGTAAAGGGTAGTATAGAAAGAGACAGACACCCACCCATAAAAAGTGTAAACCCATTGCTATTCACAAACAGAACTTCTGAAATTACTACAGCCATGCAGGACTCAAAACAGTAGTAAATGTACTCCAGCTCAGACCTGGAGCAAGTCCAGCACCACCCATGGCTAACAACTGGTAATGCAACATACTCCCATAGAAATCAATGGAGGTATATTACAAAATTATCTGACAATAAATCATAATTGTTATTCAATTGCAATTAATATTTTTAATTTAAAAATTAGCATAACATTAGTTAAAAAAATATAGAACTAAAAGTACTTTTAATTAATTCTCTGCACCACTTATTTTAATTATTACAAATGATAAAAATATTTTTTTACTTTAGGCAGGATTTCTCTTAATTTAAGCTTCAGAAAATTAATCTGTATTTAATTTAATATATTGAAATTAAATGCTTATTTCAAAATTAAGTTAGCAGTGTTGTAGCATTTTTATTTTGGACTAAATTTAAAATAAATATCTAAAATCAATCTACATTAACATTTAGCATAAACATATTTTAACAGTTTTTTTTTCCAATTTTAATGAACATTTTTACTTTTTCCTATCCTTTACCATAGGGAGAAGCCCACCACTGGCTTGGATATCTCCCTTTAGTAGAGTATAAGGAAAATCTAAAACTTTATCAAACTTTCAAACATTTGTAAAAATATTTTAATGTAACTATTATTGTAAATTAATTATATATTTATTTTAAATGTAGTACAAAAGTAAATAATCTACAGCACTATTAACTTAATTTTGTACTAAATATTTAACTAATTTTAGTATATTACATTAAATAAAATTATTTTTTGAAAGATTTATGTTAATAAAATCATGCTTAAAGTAAAATATTTTATTTACTTATTGTGTACTAAAATGACTTAAAGTTATGAATAGAATTTATTGAAATTAATTTAAAAGTTTATAAAAATATAAAGTTACATTTAGTTTCAAAATAAATAAGGTTATTAAATTATTTTATCATTAAACAAGATTTATTTAAAAAAATATATATCATTTTGTAATATTCAGTTTAATTTATATAGATTTTTAAAAAGTTGAAATAAATTATTTTATGTTAACTTTATTTTGTATGGGGTTCTACTTTAAATCCCGTCCTCCATTATTTTTTATAGGAGGATGTTGCAGTATTAGTGGTTGACCGAGTATGGTGTTGGACTTACTATTGCTCCTTTTTGCCTACTTTACACATGTAAATTTGGCTAAAGTTACTCAAAAGTGTAAGAATAAACTTCCATGTGTAAATTAACTCATCTAAATGATTACCTTTGTGATTCTGCCCCAAAAAGTGTATTTTTGAGTTTGTCTATTCATGGTGAAAAGAGATTTGGAACCCACTAATAACAAATACTCCTGTGAGACTCACGGGACTGACATTGCCCAGAACGCACTGTCTTCATGTAATTTCAGGAGGGCCATTGGTTACAGTTCCAGCAGGTTTCCTGTCTCAACTTGGTAAGTTGACATCGAGCCTGCACTTTCACCAGAGGGTTAAAAAACCTAATGTAGTATTTTTGTATGCAAACTACTAAAACATATCAGTGGTGCCCAAAGTGGTGCTCTCCCTTTGAGCAGTCCTAATTGAAGTTCACAAGACTCTACCAAATACTGATAGTGGAGACATCAGTTTTGATATTGGTTTCGTCTTTCAGTTTAGACACAAGCTCTCTCTCTGTGCTGTCGGTTTGTCAGGCACTTGACTAATAAAAGTTATTCCCCATGTCAATTTATTTTTCTCTAGCTCATTTTGAATCTGTTTTGTAATGGCGCAACCTGTTGTGATAATCATGGTGCCATTAACCCTGTACCTCATGGGAAGAGGTTTCCCAGAGGGAAGGGGTGAAGTAACTTTTGTCTTAAATACACATGCCTCATGCCCCTTTGAAATATGTTTTTCATCAGTGAAATTTGATCCTGTAGATCCAAACAGCAGGCACTTTCATCCACCTGTAGACTAGGCACTTTATCACTTAGAAATCCGGCTAGGATATCAGGAACACCAAGCTTGGTTTGGTTGACATTTACCACATGTAGTGAAGAATTGTTGTGGTCTACTCCACATCCTTGTGACCTGCCTTTCTTCTTTCCTATCTCTGTTGCTGGGCTGCGTCCCTACATTCTATATGTCATTGCTTGACAACAGAATGCTCGGTTGTTGAGACTTCTGTTGGCTGACAGTTGAAGGTTGGCTGCTGCCTGGGCTGGTGGTCTTTCATCTGTTGTACTGAATAAATCTCCTCAAAACTTCCAGTGTGCCCCTTGGACTTCTTTACACTGGCGCCGAGTTGTACCTGCAAGGGGACAGGATCTGATGACCACCAGTCTCCCCATTGAACCCATTTATCGAAATAAGAGCTGCTTTGTCAAAATTGGAAGAGTCTACGCATTCTTGACTCAGGTACTGTTCAATCAGGACTAATCCATATCCTGAATTCTCTCCGTGTTTTTTTGGAAGCACCTGCGCTGATTTTGGAGTCTGATTTGGAGTCCTAGCCTGGCACGAGTGGTGCTTGGACTGGAGTGGTGCAGGGACTGCTTTCACAGGATGGGAATTTGCCTGCTTTGCGCCTAAGACTGAGAAGTGGTTTTTTTATTTCAAAATAAGACCGCTGCTGTGTTGTGCGCCGTGTGTGAGGGATACACGAGAAGATGCCAAGATGTGTGCCTGCTGTGGACAACTGCCATCAGCATCTTTTGAAGCTCACTCGCGCGCGCTGAAGTTCCTTACCTCACTGGCTTGAGATTCGATTCTTCGTGGGAGCCCCATTCTCGCCTGGACGCCGCACTGCTCCTATCCACACAACGCTACCAGCATCTACGTGCCGGGAGCCACCCGGCGTGACGCGAGCGACGTGCCGCCATCTTGTGGTTGGCATTTTGACATCGCGTTTTATTTGCCAATCGCGTCTCATGCGTCATTACTATACGTTGAATAAGATATATTTAACAAGGTTCGGGAGCGTGTCAGTGACGCGCACACTTATTGATTTCCTCAGCATTGATGGTAGTTCACCTGAATTGCACCGCAAGTAAGTTATTTATTTTTCTGGCGTGTCAGTGATACGCACACTGTTCTACAATACAATTGGTACTTTAGGGTCTTCGACCTCCACTTGCTCAATATCGATGGTAGAGTACCCATAAGTAGGACATTTGTTTTCCTGGCGTGTCAGTGATGCGCACACTGTTTCTTCAACACAATTGCGTACTCTGGGATTTGATCAATTTTTTGGCAGCGTGTCAGTGATACGCTCACTTTGAAGTGGACCTTTACATACAACTGCCTTTACAGCCTCATGTACTGTTTTTTTGGGGGGAACGTTATGATTATTTGTACGAGTTGTGGTTTCTAAGTTGTGCATTATTTATTTATTACTCATTTCTCTCACTTTTATCACTACTTTTAAGATGGCTTCTTCTAGTATGTCTCAACCGCCGCAATTTCTTTCTGATGTAGGTGACCCCATTTTACCGTGGAAGAGATGGAAGCCGTTATTTGACTCTTATTTGCTAGTTATTGGGGGAGAAAAGTTTTCAGCTTTAAGGAAACAGGCCACTTTATTACATAACTTGGGAGTTGAAGGCAGACATGTTTACGACAGCTTAGATGAAATTGTTTTGGGACGTGGAGAGGGTGAACCTGACAATGTATATCACATGTCAGTTATGATGCTTGAAAAACATTTTGGTTAAAAAATTAATGTGGTTTTAGAACGTCATAAATTTTTTTCGAGAGTCCAAGGTAAGCAAGAGAAGATTGGTAGCTATGTGGCCACTTTGAAAACGCTGGCTCGCACTTGTGAGTTTGAACAACTCGCTGATTCTCTTATTAGAGATCAAATTGTTAGATGCACCAATGATGTAAAAGTTCAACAAAAGCTTCTCACCAAGAATCCAGATCTCAAAAAAACTCTATCAATTGTCGAAGGCATGGAAAATACAAATATGTGGGTACGTGAAATGAGAGTGGAGAAGAGTAGTGATGTTGCTGTAGAAGAAAAAGCTATTCATGAGGTTAAGAAAGATGATTCTAAGAGAGATGATTCCAAGGGGGTGTCTAAGGGGAGTTATAATGAAAAAGATAAGAAATTTTCTGAATTGGAACATACTGTTGCCAAGTACAGATCTTCAGATCCTGAACAGTTCGGGTTCAAGAACAACAAGAGTGGTTTCAAGTGTTTTAGGTGTGGAAGTGAGAGCCATTTGCCTAACAGTCCAAATTGCTTTGCAAGATCTGTCGTTTGTAATAAATGTGGGAAGAGGGGTCATTACGCACGTGTGTGTCGTGGTAGTAGGAGTCAAACTGTACGTTATGTGGAGCAGGAGAAAAAGTTTATGTTCAGAGTAAAAGAAGATGGAGTTGTGGATGGTGATAAACTAGATATGCCTGAGTGCGAAGTGTTCATTGGTGGTGAACAATTTTCTGTATTGGCTGATTCAGGTTCACCATACACCATGGTGGGTGATGCCAATTGGGACACTGTTTTTGGTCTGGACAAAGTTGAATTGTCTCCTCCAGACATCAACCCTGTAGGTTATGGTGGCGTAAAAATTGATGTTTTGGGTTTTGTAGTCAAGAAAATCCAGTTCAAAGACAGAGAGACGGTTGGGAAAGTATACGTGGCAAAAAGAGGAGATAATCTTCTTGGGTGGAGACACCAGAGAGATGTGGGAATCACCCTGGATCCCAATTCGCCTGAGAAGGTGTTACTTTTGTCCTATGGTTCACCATCTGATGATGTATATTCACAATTTCCTAAGGTTTTCAGTGACAAGTTGGGTTTACTCAAAAACTTTGAACATAAAATTGTCCTAAAACAGAACGCTCAACCATTTGTCAGTAAAGTAAGGAAAGTTCCTCACTTGTTGATGGAACCTTTAGATCAGGAGCTCAAGAGATTGTTGACTGCTGGTGTTATCGAAGAGATTGAATGCTCTGAATGGATGGCCCCCATTGTTTTGGCATCTAAGGATGGGGGGAAGGGGATTCGCATGTGTGTGGACTTGCGTGGGTTGAACAAACATATTTGGGTTGACAGGCAAGCCTTGCCAAATATCTCTGAGACTCTTGCCCTAATCAAAGATGCCAAATGTTTTAGTGTGATGGATTTGTCGTCTGCCTATCATCAGGTTCTACTCCATCCGAATTCTCGACATTTGACATCATTTGTGACGCCTCTGGGGGCTTTCAGGTTCATTCGTTTGCCCTTTGGCCTAGCTTCCGCTGCGGCCTGTTTCCAGAGGGTCATGAATAAGGTGCTTGAGGGTTTGTCTAAGGTCCTCATTTTTCAAGATGATATTCTTGTCTACGGGAAGGACCAACAAGAACATGATAAGGGATTGTGGAAAGTTTTACAACGGCTTCAAGATGCTGGTCTGGTTATTAAAAAGGAGAAATGCAAATTTCGTGTGTCTTCTGTGAACTACCTAGGACATACTATCTCTGGTGAAGGGATTAGCCCTAAATTAGACCTTGCAGAGAGCATTGTGAAAGCCCCAGTACCTGTTAACAAGGATCAAGTTCGATCGTTCCTGGGGTTGGCAGAATTTTGTTCGAAGTTTGTTCCAAACTTTGCTTGTGTTTCCTCTCCTCTCAGGATGTTGCTCAAAAAGGAGTCCAGTTCTCATGGTCTGATGATTGCTCCTCTGCTTTTAATTCTATCAAATGTGTAATTGGACGCATGCCCACGTTGGGGCATTTTGATGCTTGCAAGAAAACCATATTGTCCACTGATGCCAGCATGCTTGGTTTGGGGGCGGTTTTATCGCAGGTTGTGGATAGTGAGCCTAGAATTGTTGATTTTGCCTCCCGCTCACTCAGGGGTGCTGAGGAACGCTACTCGGTGATTGAGAGAGAGGCGTTGGCGGTTTTCTGGGCTATTCGCCATTTCAAGTTTTATCTTTGGGGTTTACCTGTGGTTGTCCGGACTGATCATCGTCCTCTGTGCCAAATTTTCACATGCAGAGAGGTTGACAATATTTCTCCCAGAATTAAATGGTGGATGGAAGGGTTATCTGAATTTAACTTTGTGGTTGAGTATGTCCCTGGACCTAAAAATGTGGTTGCAGATTGTCTTTCAAGGTTACCTTTGGATCAGTCTGGTGTGGAAGTGGAAAACTCTCTTGTCGGATGGGTGCATGAGTCTGCTGTTAATTCTAGTGAGTGGTCTTCTGCTTCTCGCGGTGACAGTGATTTGGAAATGGTCAAGGAGTTTTCAATTAAAGGTTGGCCAGCAGACAAAGATGTGCCTGAATCTTTGAAAGGTTTTATTAATGTCAAGGACGAGTTGTGTGTTTTTGATGAGAAGTTGCTGAGGGGTGATCGAGTGATACCTCCTCATGATCTTAGATGCAAGCTTATAAATTTAGCACATGAAGGACATTTGGGGAGGAATTTGACAAAGGCCAGGGTTCGGGAGTGGTACTGGTGGCCGACAATGGATAGACAGATAGAGGAGGTTGTCAAAGACTGTTGGGAATGTGCCAACAGTGATAAAAGTAAAAAGACTTGTACTGCACCACTCTCACCGGTGGAAGTTCCTTTAGAACCTTGGTCCAAGTTGGGTTTGGACATTGCTGGACCTTTTAAATTGTTTGCTTATGATGAGCGTTATGTGTTGTTGTTAGTAGACTACACCTCCAAGTGGGTAGTTACAAAATGTGTACCTGCGGTGAACACTAAGACTGTTATTGAATTTCTTTCTGAGGAGTTTTCAAGGGAAGGTATTCCTAAACATCTCATCACCGATAACGGAGTTCAATTTGTCTCACAGGAGATGAACAGGTTTCTGAAAGAATTATCTATTACTCATTTCAAAACGGCTCTATACTCGCCGCAAGCCAATGGTCTGGCAGAAAGCATGAACAAGTTGGTCAAATGTTGTGCCCAGAGGGCTTTACAAACTAGTTCTTCACTTAAGAAAATGCTCAGAGAAACATGGTGGGCTCACCGTAATACTCCAAATTGTGTAACGTCTGTTTCTCCTTTTTCTATTCTGAGAGGCAGAAAACCCCATGACAAATTGAGCCCTGCTTGGTTGAGGTTGGATGTGAGTGATATGGGAGTGGATGAGCAAGTTGCTTTTAGACGGAAACTTCACCAAGAAAAATACAAGAACAGGTTTGACTTCAAGAATTCTTCTTTTCTCAAGCACTGGAATGTTGGGGATGAGGTGTTGATCAGAAATCCTGGTTTGTTGAAGAAGGGTTGTTCGCGATTTATGGGGCCTTTCATCATCAAAGAAGTGAGGAAGAATGTTGTTGTTCTGAATTCTGGTGGTGTGTGGAGCATGTCCAGGTTAGTTAAATGGCACCCTGGTTCCAATGCTCATGGGCGTGACAGGGGTTTCATTTCTCCAAAAGAACCTGAACGTTCTGGCCTGTGTGATAATTCTGGGACTGCAAGTGATAATTGTGTTTCTAACGAGCCTAATCTGGGAAGTTACAGGAGGTTGAGATTCAGACCGTCCTGGCACAAAGACTATGAAATGTTTTAAACTTGTATTATTGCAATGTTGTTTTTGTAATTTATAATTTATTATTTCATGTTCATTATATGGGAGGGAGATGTGTTGTGGTCTACTCCACATCCTTGTGACCTGCCTTTCTTCTTTCCTATATCTGTTGCTGGGCTGAGTCCCTACATTCTATATGTCATTGCTTGACAACAGAATGCTCGGTTGTTGAGACTTCTGTTGGCTGACAGTTGAAGGTTGGCTGCTGCCTGGGCTGGTGGTCTTTCATCTGTTGTACTGAATAAATCTCCTCAAAACTTCCAGTGTGCCCCTTGGACTTCTTTACAAGAATGTCAGAACTTGAGTAATCCAAAGGCTACTTGGCCAGTACTGGCTGTTTATATTCCATATCAATACACAACAAATCTGAATGTTCTGGAATTAAGACAGTTATTAAATTAATTATTAGGCTGCATATAACCTCTTCAACAGTGCACTTTCCAGATAGCAGGGATTGAAGTTTTGGTTCCTGCCCTGCACAACAAATGTATCATCATGCAGTGCAGGCAATCCGTCCACAGACTATTAATGTGATCATGGGCAACACACCACAAAGCGAGATGAAATTTAATGCTGGAATGCTTCCAAAACCAATCAGCTGGAAGCCATCTATCCTCCCACATCACCCCAAGACAAACAGAATGCTAATTATGTTTGTTCCACTTGGAATGGTACCACCTGTAAAAGAGTGTGCTACACGAGAAACAATTTTGTACATAACCACACATAGCACTCTCTCATTGGCGGTGCTTTCGTGGTTGTTAGAACAAATACAAAATAAGCAGTAAACCTCCCCAGCTATTGATTTAGAACATGATAGGTAATTTTGTAACTGTCTCTTCGTAAGCATCAATGGAAATTCTGGCAGTATGCTCGTGCCTGGCTACTATTTCTGCACAAGATCATGAATGGGGGCTTTCCAAAATTATTTCATGTGCTGAGATATTGCAAATTATGACTTAAGGTCCGCCAATGAAACCTGGAAAAGTTTGGATTCCAAACACTCAGGAACGGCCACATTTAAGAACTGTTCCACATTTGATTACATCTTTTTATGCAGCTTTCTTACTCAGAAAATAGTTAACTTTGAAGTAAAATCACATGAAACTAGTGATCACAAATTGCTGCAGGTTGAATTAAATACTAGCATCATACAGAGGGAACAAGCGGCTGTAGTATCCCATTCAACAGGGATTGAAGAACACACATTAGTTAGAAGGTTAAAATGGAACAAACATCAGGCCACGTTATTTAACGCATGGAAAGAAAAACAAGAGTGTAAAGGCAAGCATCCGGGAAACCAACCTAGTGTGGATAACTGGACGAGGTGGATTTGTGCTCTAAAAACTACACTTATCAACAACGACAAAGTCAGCCCACATGGAACGACGATGTACACCTCACAACTTAGACATAACAACATAAAACTAAGCACAATAATACGTAACCTGAAGAGGGCTAAAAGAGCACATAGGATTGCAGGAACCCAAGAAACAAGGGAAAAGTGTAAAGATCTATCCAAAAAGCGCAGACATCTGCTATGGTCTCTTAAACAAAATAAAATAGAGAAAGACTGGATAACGATACACGAGCTCTCAAAACCTCACAAACAACGTCAGCTTTGGCAATTTATAGCCAGCCTGGAGAAAGGTAAAGTAGACAGGCGTAACTCCGTACACGCAGATGCATGGCTGAGGCACGTCTCTACAATTTATATTGAAAAGGAAGGCTGCATTGACCTTGGAAGCTCCGGGGTTCGCCCTTGGCTAGCGCAAATACAGACGAGGAGGTCTCAGTGGAATTTATGGGCAAAGAACAAGACTGTACCGCCGTCGAAAAAGTAATAAAAAAGATAAGAAAAGGGGGTGTGGCCAACTGCCGACGGGAATGGCCGCACGGTAGCCGAGCTCCACTGCGCCACTCCCGAAACATCCGATAAAACTGATCCGCCCCGGCCGTGACACCTTCCAAAGGGGCTTACTGAAGATCGCTGTAGCTGCACGGTGTACGGGCGAAGTTTGGGGTCAATTGGGAGGACCGTCGCGGGACCGCTCCAGAAGCTGGCACTACACGACGCGGCTGTGCCGGAGGAGGGGGTCGCTCCTCGGCACGCCCGAGCTACGCAACACCGCGGCTGAGGCCAGGGCTGCGATCGGTGTTGGTGAAGGAGATCGGACTGCGCCCTCACCCTGGAAGCAGTCGGCCTCACAAGCGTCATCCAGCGATACACCCCGGCAGGTTGGTGAATGCCGGGGAGAGGAAAATCATCTGGCCTGGACTAAAACTGACCCCCCACATTGCGGCCATTATCCACAGTGGCTGATGGTTAGAGGAGCGGGAGGGGGCCTTCCTTGCGACCCATGTATCCATAGCGATCCGAGTACAGCCCACCCATCTGCCTATACAAACTGTACTGAGGGCCGGCGTGGCTGCAGACTGGGAGGCCCTTTCACGCGCTAACCCCCAGAAGAGCGTGTAACTACGCAGGAGTCCTCGGTGTCCCTCATGAATAGATGAGAGTCCACTGGGGCCAAGACCATTTGCTTGCTGCCGGACTGGCTCCATCGCCACCATAAACGTTTAGCGAGCTCCGGCGGCGTGTGCGGCCTGCTCTGGAGGCTGGAGTTGCGGCAGAGGCGGCCAATATACATCGTACAAGGGGAAGGTACGGATTGATACCCCAGCCGGTGAACGGTCCTGGGGCTGGAAAACGCAGGAAATCCCCCGGGTCTGACAGAGGGGGAGTTATCTGACCTATGACCCATTGCTCATGACATAGTCTTTCGCACACTGCGAAGTGGTGAGCGACCAGAGCCCCTTGCGCCTCTCTGGGGTACCCACTAGTGCCGCATCGACTTGGGGGTTAGGGTGCCACGCGCCAAAGCCGACAGGCCGGGTGGAGGGCTCCACTGCAGGTGGCGGTGAGTAGCGGTTGCATCCCAACCCTCCATCGCTGCCCCTTTGTCGGAGCAGGCATGGCGACGGGCCGCAGCGGACGAACAGTAACGCAGGCCAAACTAGACAAATTTGCGTGGCAGAAAAACCAGGAGGAGGGCCAGGGCGCGGCCGCAACCCAAAGCGAGACCTCCGAGCCTACGAACAAAGATATATCCTTGAGGCGATCACCACAGTACGGACCTCTCTTGAAACCCAGATTGACACAGTCGCCACGGAAGTGGACTTAATTCGGGAAGGCATGAGGAAGATGGCAGATCGTGTGAGTACAGTTGAGAACACTACTACAGAACTTGTGACTGATACTACCCTCCTTAAAAGACAGGTGACCAAACTGCGCACCTCTCACGAAGCAATAGAAATACAGCTGGACGAGTACGAAGGCAGAATGAGGCGAAATAACGTTCGTATTCTTGGCGTTCCGGAGCGAGCGGAGGGGCAGGCAGCCGATCTGTTCGTCGAAGAGCTGATCCTACAACGCCTTCAACCATGAGGCCTGTCTAAGTGTTTTTCCATTGAACGAGCTCATCGTGTACCTGGAGGTAGGCCAAAGCCGGGTGCTCCCCCCCGACCGCTTCTGGCCCGAGTATTTAATTTTCGTGACCCCGACGTGATCCTTCAGACTGCGCGAGTGGCCCCCCCGTTGACATTTGAAAATAGTAGGGTCGCCTTCTTCCCGGATTTCACCTTAAGGGTCCAGAAACAACATCGTAGCTTCCTGGAAGTAAAAAGGGCCCTCAGAGACCAGGAGATCAAATACGCCATGTTGTTCCCAGCAAAACTCCGAGTGGAATCAGATGGAAAACTGTGGTTCTTCACGAGGCCTGAAGACGCCTGGGACTGGCTTGATGGCTGGCGTACTGTTGGTAAGAAATCGCTAAAATCTACATCTGTGGCTGGTGCAACCGGCGACTGGCGCCAACAGAGACGCTCCCCTCCACACTCTGATTCAGACTCTCAGAGCCCTACAGGGTGACTATGAACACTGGAATATGGAAGGGGACTGTCTGGTAGTCTTTTCGCCTTTCACACTCAACTGGGGATAATTGTGATACTTCAGCTGTACTTTTTCTTGTTCGTGTCTTGCCTGATGACCTTGATGTTCTCTTTATTTGATCCTCTGATGCCTGAGCCTATTTAACGTCTTTGTTTTGTATTTGATGTGTGTAATCGAAAATTCAGTTACTTATGTTTCGCCCTACGGGCTTATAGGCCGGGGCGGACTACTAGAATTATATATTGTTGCCTTAGGGAGTGGGGTTGTTCACGTTCCCGAAGTTGACAAGGGTGGGCGACAGGCACTCTGCAAGTTGGGGGTGGCGGGCGGTTTCAGATCCGTTGTGCAGGGAGGCAGGGTGGGGTGGGGGGTCCAGTCTGGGGGGAGGGGTTTGTTAAGTATGTTTCTTTTGTTCTTTGCATCGGTGCGTTGCAACGCTTGGTTCTCCGGTAACACGCCTGGTCCCAATGTCTTTCATACATGTGAACTCTATTTAAGCTGTCTCTGGCCACTGACTGACTTATGTTTTGCTATGACCCCCTAATAGATAGGCCCATCCGATGATTCACCTCTCCCACCGAAATGATTTGATGGCACCTGGCTCAGGACTTACAATATCCACGTGGAATGTCAATGGTCTAGGGGACAAGATTAAGAGGGGTATTGTTTTATACTATGTCAAACGGCAAGAACTTGATATTGTGATGCTTCAAGAGACGCATTTGGTAGGGAACTCATGCGGGGCTCTAAACAGAAAGGGGTATCAACTGGTAGTTCACTCTGGATTCACCTCGGGCTCTAGGGGGGTGGGGGTTCTCCTCCGAAAAGGCTGTCCCTATATGATCCACAACACCTGGACTGACGCTCAGGGCAGGTACTCAGCTGTCACGGGCACCTGGGAGGGACGTGTCCTTAATGTAGTCTCCGTGTATGCCCCCCCAGGGTTACAGCGGCTGACATTACGCGACGTAGGGACATTGATACTGGAACTGCCCTTGGGAGTGTTGATACTGGGGGGCGACTTTAATTTAACGATGGATGGCTCTCGGGACCGTCTTCCACTCCGAGAGGACCCGCCGCGAGGCTCGTAACTCCAAGAGTTCGCTAATGCCCTGGGTGTTGTTGACATATGGAGGTGGCTGAACCCATTACACACACACTTCACGTTTCAATCGGGAGCACACGGTAGCCAATCTCGAATAGACTACATGTTTACTCACGCTCAAGACATACACGCTTTCACTAGCTCCCAATGTCTGGCACGAGGGATATCTGATCATCCCCCAATTCTTACGACTTTTGGCATACAACAAGCCAGACGCCCGGCTCTATAATGATACAGCCATGGGCGCTAAAGATACCACACATCAAAGAGGCTCTCCTGAAGGACACTGAATACTACTTTGCGGAAAATGTGGGGTCGGTCGCCTCGGCGGCGATGCTGTGGGGGGCGTTTGGAGCGGTTATAAAGGGCAGGGCGCTGTCATTAATGGTAGGACATAGGACTGAGCGCTCCAGGAGGGTGGTTGAAATGGAGGTGGACATATTGGCCATGGAGGAGGCTGTCTCGCAGGCCCCCGTTCCCACTATTCAACATACCCTCAAAATTAAGAGACAGGATTATAGACAGCTCCTTTTGGAAGAGGGCACGATGCGTTCCCTATCTACCCGTCATCGGATCTATGAGCAAGGCGAACATACAGGCAAACTCCTGGCATGGCTGGAACGCAAGGAGCAGGCAGCGCGATGGGTCCATGCGATAGCCGGCCCCGATGGTGCACTTCTTACTGACCCTCAGAAAATTGCTGACACCTTCGCATCTCATTTTGAGGAGATCTATAAGGTCTCGGAGACATCTCAAGCCTCGCTGTCGGCTGATCTCCTTGCCAGCATTCAATGTGGTGAGCCTTTCCCCACAGGATAGGGATGCCTTGGAGGTGGACATTACTGAGACGGAGATTCAAAAGGCCATACAAGATGTCCGCTCCGGCAAAGCGATGGGTCCAAATGGACTTCCCATTGAGCTCTTTAAACCCATGGCAGCAAAATTAGCGCCCCATTTGTTGGGTCTATATATGGAATGCTTCGAGTCGGGACTCCTCCCTGCCGATATCCGCACTGCCGCTATAGTAGTCATCCATAAACCGAACAAGCCAGCAGAAGACTGTAAATCATACCGCCCTATCTCCCTTCTTACTGTCGAAGCTAAAATCCTGGCCAAGCTCCTCGCCAATCGACTCCTTCCTTATATCACCGGACTGATCCATCCAGACCAGTCCGGATTTATGCCAGGAAGAAATACGGCTAGGAATCTGCGACGGGTGAATGGGGCCCTGGGTAGACTTAGTACCATCGAGGAGGAAGCGATCCTACTATCCCTAGATGCCACCATGGCATTTGACACCATTGAATGGAATTTTCTCTTCGCCGTGTTGACTCGTATGGGGTTTGGTCCCAAGGTGATAAGATGGATTAGGTTACTGTACACACAACCCACAGCACATGTCACCGTAAACAATCACCGCTCCGCCACTTTTCCCCTCCGACGGGGCACGAGGCAGGGTTGCCCATTGTCTCCGCTTCTTTTCGCCCTGGTATTGGAGCCACTGGCCGTTTGGGTCAGGGGAGATCCAGGTATACGGGGACTCAAATGGACAATTGACCATGAGGACCACATTTCGCTATATGCGGATGATATTCTTCTCTATTTGGCCTCTCCAGCACGTTCTCTGCGGAGGGTACTCCATATATTTCACATATTTGGTGCACACTCGGGATACCGGATAAATTGGTCCAAATCCCAGATGTATGTATTGTGTGGCGAGCCCCCATCCAATCCACGGGGCTATGAGATTCCAGTTGCATCCCAAGGCTTTCGGTACCTGGGCGTTTTTGTCACTTCAGATGTTAATATCTTCTTTGAGAGGAACTTGCTGGAGCTCCTTCAATGTTTAAAATCAGACGCCCGACACTGGCGATCTCTCCCTCTCTCTCTTGGGACATGCGTCCCTGTTTAAGATGCTCGCGCTTCCGCGCTTCCTTTATGCGCTACAGAATGCTCCTAACCCTATCCCAGACTCATATTTTTCCCAAATTGACGGCGTTGTACGGGGATTATTGTGGGAGGACCGCCCGCCACGAATTGCCATGAACAAACTCACCATGGGATGGTACGACGGGGGCATAGGGTTGCCAGACATACGGCTCTTTTATCAAGCTTCCCAATTGACAGCAATTAATCGAAGGGTGTTCGGCCCACACGACGATCCCAATTTCCGCACAGATCACTGGCTCATGGGGCAGGGTGGTTATAAGAGGGCACTATATACCAATCCCCGTAAACTTAACTTGACTTGCCCTACGGCCCGTACGGTTGAGGTTTGGCATGGAGTCACGAGAAAGCTGGGTTGACACAACCGTCTAACTAAAGCAACTCCTCTCTGGGAACCTGATATACTGGGTCGACTCAGCAAATGCCCCGGTTATGATAAATGTGACACTATTGGGATTTCCACAGTCGGGGACATGTGGGTGAAAGGGAAATTGGCCACTTTTGCTGACCTTCAGACAAAGTACCAACTGACACCTTCGGAGACCTTTAGATATCTCCAGATCAGTCACGCTATTTCAACTGCCCTACCAAAGGGAATCCCTCTCCCTGACTCTTCCCCCCTAGAAGACCGGCTGTTATTAGATCCCATGAACCACAAGGCCATCTCCCTCACCTATAAGAAATTGGTGAATAATCGTGTTGATCCGATGCAGAAATTACGTATGGGCTGGGAGGCGGACCTGGGAAGTATAGATGACGAAGACTGGAGAGACGCACTGGCCTCTCCCAGAGAGGTAGCCATTCCCATGCGACTCCGACTCATCCAGCTGAAAATCCTTCACCGGGTTTACTTTGATGCTAAACTACTGTTTAGACTGGATAGGCGACCTGATCCGCTCTGTCTCCGACACTGCAACCAAACCGGCACCTTTGTACACATACTATGGGAATGCCCACACATTCAGCATTATTGGGAAAAGGTGACTCGCCAAATTGCTAGGACATGTGACAAACCCCTGAGGCCCTCTCCCAAACTCTGCCTCCTTAATATATGGGAGGCTACTGACCTCTCCCAAGCAGAGCAGGCGTGGGCCTCGATGGGTTGGATCATCGCAAAACGCAACATCGCACAGAAATGGGGGGTTGCCATGATCCCACTTTTAAGTGATTGGGCAAAGGACATGGACAGCGCAATGATAGCAGAGAAGGCGGTATTCAAGGGACGAGGATGCCCCAGGAAATGGGATCACAAATGGGGAAAGTGGAATAAATACAGAGGTGACATTTGCATCTCCTCTACTGTAGAGCTGCGGCGTGAAAGGCAAACACTGATGGCCCAGCTAGCAGACGAAGTTGAGTCCTCCCCACTGGCAAGCTAGAAAAAATGTGTCCACTTGGCCTTATCATTTCATCTTATCACTGTATGTACTTCCTTGGTTTAGTGATGTATTACACAGAGGATTGGGCGCTGACCAGGGGCAGCGAAATGATGTACTTTCTGTTCAATATTGTATGGAATGTGATGATGCCAGTTTCTTGTTTTGGGTACACCAATACGATTATGAAAATGCTATGCACCGATGCAATTTTGTTGCAAATAAAAACAGTTTAAAAAAAAATAAAAAATAAAAGATAAGAAAAGATGGGGCACCCGGGCTCAATGGTCTTCCAGGGGCTATCTTTAGAGAAGATCCAGTATATTGGGGAAAAATCTTATCCAATCTGTTTAACGAATGTCGATTGAAAGCAAAGGTGCCCGATTAGATGGCGAGGGTCATTTTTACATCCAATTTTCAAGAGAGGAGAAAACACAGAGCCAAAAAATTATACACTAATCGCCCTCTTGGACATTGAAGGAAAAGCCTACGCCAGCACCTTATTGAATGAATTAAATAGATGGATTAAAGAGAATGAAATCCTCCCCCTCTACCAGACTGGATTTCGTAAAGGCTGCTCCACAATTGACAACATCGTGGCAATGTCGTATCTAAGCCAGCAAGCAAACGGTAAAAATAATAAACCAGTCTTTGCATGCTTCGTAGACTACTCAGCTGCCTTTGATGGGGTGCCTCGACACAAGCTTTGGGCCAAATTGCGTAACTGGCATATCCCAGCAGGTCTTCTTAACGCCATTATCTCGTTGTACAGTAACACCTGGATCAAAGTCAAGCTAGTAGACAACACCACAACGAAGAAGTGCTTGACAAATCGTGGATTAAAACAGGGATGTGTACTTGCCCTCACATTGTTTAACTTATACACCGCTGATCTGGGGAAGAAGCTTCACAATGCCAGTCTTGTAACTCCGAAAATCGGAACCAACAAACTGCAAATATTACAATACGCAGACGATTTAGTGGTAATGGACCACACGAAAATCGGGCTACAAAGGGGCCTACATGCCCTCAACAATTACAACGAAAGAAATGAACTTATAATAAATGCTCAAAAAACTAAAGTAGTAATTTTTGGTCATTTCCCAAAAAAAGCACTATTGAAATGGCATTTGGGCAAAGAAATCATCTCTCCTGCGAAATCCTACAATTACCTTGGGTGCTGGCTAAGTGAAACGGGTAAAGCAACGTTACATCTGCATAAAATGAAGGCCAAAGCACAGTCAACAACCTATGCCCTATGTAAACTACATGAGCTAATGCAAAGTCCAACGACAGCTCCTATCAGAAAAGTAATACAAGCCAAAATCAGGGCAACTGCAGGGTATGCACAGCAGGCATTCCCGGGTAAAATGGAATCAATGTTGGACAAAGCACAATGCCAGGCCTATAAACGCATTTTCAAATTGCCTAAATACACTCGCAACAGCCTAATTCGTTTGGAATTTGGACTGAAGCAACAAAATAAAGAATGTTTGGGAATGCATGCGAAATACTACTATCAAGTACTTACAGCCCCAGCCGGAAGCTTAAAGAGCATGCTGAAGCCAATCTACGGGGGGTGAATTAACCTGTGGCAATGTTACATGGAGGAAGCAGTGGAAAAGTTGGGTTTAGCAATTGAAAATTGGGACCAAGGAACGATAAACTATCTGGCCATTAAAAATTCAATTAATAAACAACGCTACCAACTATCACATAAAAATGACCTAGCAGACTATGGGGCCGATTCCGATCTCGGCCGGTAGGGCTCCGAATAGGATTCGGCTTTACCGGATCCGATTCGGAGCCCTTTTTCCCGACCGAATCGTACGCGGGTCCGGCCGAGCGAGTACGATGCGGACTCGCCGACCGACTCGTCCGGGCGACCCGACCGCTCCGACCGACTCGTACCCGGATCGTACCGCTCCGACCGACTCGCTCGGACCCGATTCGCACCGCGCAATGGAGACGTTTTCCGGCCGGGTAAGTACGATGCGCACCTCGACCGCTCCGACCGACTCGCGCCGTCCGACTCAAACTCGCTGTCGGAGCCGTACTTTGGGGGTCCGTGTCGGACCCCCTGTACGCGTACCCGTGCGAGGCGCACACAGGGGGACCCATGGGTCCCCCTACCTGTGCGTGTACGCCGCGAGCGCTTCGCGGCATACTCGCTGTAGGGGGCGCCCTTGTCCGCCTCGCACCCATTGAGGCAATGGGAGCCCGCGTACGCGTTGTACGACCGGCTCCCATTGAGTTCAATGGGAGTCCGACCGACTCGTGTCCGGTGGCATACGAATGCATCGGACTCGTTCGGTCGGACTGCACGGGTCCGATTCGGTCGGAAATCTCTCCGGGTCCGGCTCGGTCGGAGAGATTTCCGGCCCGAATCGGAATCGACCCCTATGTAACAGGAAGAGGTCCACCAGGGCTGATAACATCATATGCAGGGCATAAAATCCAGCCCTATCTTAGCCAAGCACTGGGAAGGAAAGCTCTAAAAAACATTTTATGGGCCAGATTAGTGCCCCTCCCAATTAAAGAATTAAACCCAGGGCGGAAGTCCCTCGAACACAAAATCAGATGTAGAATTTGCAACTTTAAATCTGAATCTCTGCTACACTTGATTTGTTGTTGTCCCGGCATGCTACAGCCCCGTCAGAACCTTTTAAAACAAATATGGTTGCGTAACGGGGTCCGGACAGTGAAAGAAGCAGCCTCGGTTCTCTTTTCCTGCACCCTACCGTCAGACTTGGCCAGACTTGGGAGATACATGGCCGAGCAGCGTCTTAGGCTTATGGAAGAAGAGGGGACAGGCAATACAAAAGGCAATCTGGTTTGTTAAACAATCAGTCTCCAGCAATCAGTTCATGATGACGCCGTTTTAAATACCAACCTTAGTACTTGTATCAAATTTGCAATAAGGTTGAACAGGCAATCTCTCGCCGTTTTATTAATGTACATAAACATATCTTTTTAATTCGGTTTTGATAATGCTGTACGTAAACTCATTTTGTACGAATGTTTTTAAACAATTGTGATTCTAATTTTCTTTTTTAATTGTATGTACGTCATATTGCAAATGGTTTAAAGTAACTGTGCAATAAAAATAAAATTCATTCATTCATTCATATTGCAGGTTCTCGCTTCTCGAACTGCAAAACCACAATTCAAATCAAAAATCAGTCTTGAGATTTCAATAATGAAAAGGCTGCTCAGGAAACCAAAAAAGGCAGAAAGTCAAGCAGAAACATGACTGAATCATGGCCACAGCAGGAGTCCAGCAGTGGTTGATACACGTGGAAGGATGGTAATAAATTTAAAAAGCAAATCAGTATCAGTGTTCTGCTAGCTGTTCTTCCTGTTCT
The DNA here is from genome assembly GCA_963921515.1 of Calotriton arnoldi. Taxonomy (NCBI): domain Eukaryota; kingdom Metazoa; phylum Chordata; class Amphibia; order Caudata; family Salamandridae; genus Calotriton; species Calotriton arnoldi. The sequence continues at coordinate 125,929 of CAWUFW010020507.1, forward strand.
TTGTAGAACTCTTGGGAGAGTAAAAGTATAGATAGGAGTGGACAGTCTGAGTATTGCAAAAAGGATGAATACGCCAGGGAGAAAAGTGAGCGACAGCTGGCAGAAAGAAGAGAAAAATACAGACATAGAAGCTCATTTTAAGAAAAGAAAGTAGCTGGATAAATAAAAAGAAATATGCCTCAGAAACTGTGTATACGTCTGCAGAACAGGGCTTTGGCAGTAGCTCTTCTGGACAGTGGAAGTAACTACAGTTCGCCAGACTCTCAAAGTGCATCTGGTGGTGATGCCGACTGAAGAATACATACAGGTTGAAAGCCCATATGGGCACAGAGACTCTCCAGATAGGGTTTATGATTTAGAAATACAATTGAAGTTCTATTGTGCAAAATTAAGTTATATTCTGCTCAAACTTGTTGAATGCCTATAAAATCATTCTTGCACAGGATGACTGACCTCCATTATTTATAAGGGATGCACCTCATGATGAGGAGGTAATAGCTAGGCCTGGGTGAAATTTTAGCTATACCAGAGTAATTGGCGTAATACAGATAATTTTGTGTAACAAAATCTTGTTACACATAATTACCGAGATTACGCCAGTACTCCACATCGCATAATTTTGGGGAAAAAGTTAACGAAAGATGTACTGTTCAGGTAATTTTTGAATGCGAGCAGCATTTCAGGTAGATTTTTTTACCTAAACTGACAGTTTGGGTAATTTTTTAGTGCAAAGCTACAAATTTGAATGCAAACTGTTGTGCTTTGAACATTAGTGGAAGTCCATTTAATGTGGCCAACAAACATTTCAAGTAGATTTTTTTACCTAAGCAGACCGTTCAGGTAATTTTTAAATGCAAAACTGCAAATCCGAGCGTGAGCAACCAGAAATCAAATCGAAGTTACATTTTCAATTTTTGCTTGAATGGACCGTTCAGGTAATTTTATCAGTGCAAGATGCATTTTGCGTAATTATGCATAATTTCACACAATTTTTCAGTAATTGTTAGAAATTACGCAACCTGAAATTAAGCAAGTTATGTCCACCCATATAACACAGGTATTTTCCTCCTTAGTACCTGAAGATCTCAGGGTGAAATATGCACATGAGTGGGCTTTGAAATAGGATCTGGTGTTATATAGAAACCCAGTGAGTGGGTCAAAGATTCTGTTCCACGTGTAACTCCCTTACATAGTGAGCCCTAAATTCAAGTCGAACACATATTAAAACCAGGAGAGAAGTGTAATATAAAGTCTATTTTAGATCATCTACAATATCACAGTGTATCTAAAACCGGTTCTTTCGTCAAAATATAGCAACTGAATTGCAGTATCAAACTGCTTTCTCATTCAGTGGACTTCAGTAGGCATATATGTGAGTGCCCCAGGGGTAAAAGAATAGACCTTGGCTCCTTGCTGCAAGAAAAATGGAGATCTTACAAGAAGGACCAGAGGTGTTATGCTACATTGATTACATCTACATCACAGATGATGATTTAATAGAACACTTAGATAGTGTGAACAGAATAGTCAGGCACAATGTTATTCCAGCATTCACACAAAAAACTTTAAAATATCTAAAATTGTCTTTCTTAAAATTATATTTTTAGATATGAAGAATCCATTGAGGTTAAAGGAATGGCCCCTGACTTCCTACAGAAGTTTGTTACTTTACAGCCTTCAAACACACTGAAAAAGTTGAAATCCCTGATGAGTTGTTTGTACTTTGGAAGAGCTTGCTTGCCATATTATGCTGAATGAATTAAGCTCCTTTATGAATCAATTACACCCACGGTTTCTGAAAATAATTGAACAAAAACACATAGCTATTTTTACATTGACTGTATGCAGACATGTTAGAGATGAAGAACTTACAGACTTAGGACCGGAAAACAAGCATTCTAGGTCCAATTTCGGGGAATCACTCCTCATCAGCTAGATTAGTTTTAATCCAGTGGCATAGTGAGCATGAGACCCATGTCTGGGCATACCCTTCCCACTTAGGGCGACTATAGCAACACGAAAAGATAATGGATGGTCCTAAAACCATTGTTTTTTGTTCACTATGCAATTCCAGTGGGGACCCAGCCATATGCAAATCTGTCTTGACCCTGCTCCCCATTGGAACAGTCCAGCCCGAACTGCAAGAGCAGGTTCTCCCTGGACCAGAAACAAGCATCCTGGGAACGGTTTTGGGATATCACCCCTCATCAGTCAGGCTAGCTTGAATCCAATGGCATAGTGAGCACGGGACCCACGTCTGGGCATATCCTTCCCACTTAGGGTGACTACAGCAAAACAAAAATAATTTAGAGTGGCTTCTTGCCTGGTGCTTGTTTAACCACAGATATGTCTACCCACTATGGGCCTATATTTTGATCTTGCTTGCAATAATATCAGTCCTTTTGTGGATTACAAAGTTGATTTTATAGCTAGTGCATGGGCATTTTCTTTCTGAAAGTCTGACATGATTCAGGACTTGCAACTGCACTCTTCTACACAAAAGCTAAATAGGACTGCCATGGTGTTAACATCACTGTGGGCCATGTGTTTGATGGCGTTATTTGAGAAAAACTTCTTTATCAATTTTTGGGCCTACAAAAATTATCCAAATTACATACTGACCAAAAATGTAATTCCATGACATCATCAACCCAGATCCTTTTGCAGGTGCATGAGACATCAACGCTGTTAAACACCTCATTAGACTTGAGCTTGTATGCTTCATTGGACAATGGAGATATGTATCTTGATGCAGAAAATCATCAGAAGGTATTTTGTTTCCATCATTATGGACATTACTTCATACATCGATCTAGTAGCCCAAGGGAAGCATATAATTTTACACTGTAGTAGCATTGAGGGCCTCTGCACCGATTAACAGACCCAAACGTTTTCTGAAACGGATTTCTTAATTGAACGGTGATGACAGATCTGAACCATCTGAATTAAAAAAACATTTTAAGAGCCTGAAAAGCTGGAAAATATTTTAATTCTATGTCAGGACTGGAGGCGAGGATTATGCCTTCTCGCTACGCTTTATTTGAATAGCAGCTCATTAAAAGATTAATAAAGACTACATTTCCCATGAACCCTAGGGAAAGGTAGTATAGAAAAAATGCATGGTAACATCCAATCATGTTGGGGTAACAATGTCCAATCAGGGGCTTCCTAGCCCAACATAGTCCTTTGTTAGTGTCCCTTCGCACTCTTTCTTCGCTGCTACGCAGCCAGATAAGTACCTTTCAGTCTTTGTTCACTGTTTGGTGCTGTTTTTCGATTTTAACGTAGTTGATTTGTGCTCTATACGGTGTGATTTGACTACTGACGCTGAAATTTTCTGTATGCGCGCATCGCTCTCGTTTCTATATTTTCTGTCAGCATTTGTGATATTTTTCTAGTTATGCGTGCTCGGCGCTGCGGTAGCGATTTACATCGTTTTTTCCTCCCATAGTACCACGGGAGCGGTTTTCCGTTCCTACGCGGTGAAAAGCTGGTGTTTGGCTCAGCGCCGTAGACCTCCCACTGCCAGGAGGCGTGGGAGGCGGCGCCGAGTGCGGCGCGTTGCTTGAATTCCCCTCATTCTTAGGAGTTCAAGCATCGCGCGCGCATTCTGGAGCCTACTGGTCCGAGGTAGATGCCCGTCTTGGGTCTGTAGGCAGTGAGCTGCACTAATTATTAAAGCGGCCGACTGCTCATGACAGAATTTGACGCTCTGTTCCCTTTCAGCCAAACGGGGAACAGAGTCCGTATTGTTAACCCCTAACGCCCTTGAATCGGTCTGTATCTGGCCTGAAGGCCTTGTTGGGGACACTACCCGGACCAGCCCCCTTGTCGTAGGGTCAATTCCTGCAGTATTTATATCCTCCCACCAGCATATTTGGGTCCCCTGGGGCTAGAACCCAGTTTAAATTGCGGTAAATCCGCCCCACATTTCTGGCTGCCACCCAGCCCTCCAAGATTTTAGGCCTTGACTCACGGCCTGGTGGATTACCACCCAGATATCCTTCCTTTGGTCCCCTTGGATAGCTTAGAGCTATGGAGTACCAGGACGATTACCAAGAGGAAGATCCTCTGGCTGATCTGCCTTGGGGTGACACATTCTACGAGGCTGTAGACTCCTCAATTTACCGGGTGGTAGACGAGGCCATAACTCCCTTAGAGGAGAGGCTCTCCCGCCAGATCGCACAGGCCTTTGAGAGGCTTACACCCCAGTCTACCGCACCTCCTCCCCCCCGGTCCCCGTGGGTTCAGGAGACCTTGGTTCGCCGCCACCTAAGCGGCCCCGGGACTCTGGGGTGGATCTAGATTCTTTCGCAAGGCTTAAGCAAGCCTTCCTGGATAGCCAGCTTGCCCTGCCTGCGGGGAATCACCCTACTCCTCCGCCAGTTGTCCCTAGCACTGACCCGGATGCGGCAGGAGACGCGGATGGAGATCCAGGCCCTTCCAGACCCTGGCTCCCGTCCCGACCTTCCCAAACCCCTCAGAGCACGTCAGACATGCTCGACCCAAACGATATAGTCCACCCACGGTCCTTTGAGTGGGCCCCGGCCGAAGAGGTCGCCACTTATGTGGCAGGGCACATCCGTAGGCCTTTGGAAAAGGAGGCCCGCAATTGTTTACGAGCGGAGTGCCCCCGCCCATTGCTCGAGGGGAAGGTGGCCCTTACCCCGGAGATTGACCCCCACATGGCCACCTTTCTGCAGAAATTTATTAGGGATCCTAAAAAAGGGATCGACAGGTCATGGAGGGCATGTCAGGATAAGCTCCTGGATGCCCTAGGTCCCATTACAAAGATCCTTGACATGGGGGAGGAAGCCAAGGAGTCCGGCTCACTAATTTCCCCAGAAACCTTGTCAGGATGGGCCCAGAGGGCCGTAATTTTTTTGGACAACGCGAACTGCGCCCTTTCCACTGAGCGCCACCATTCCCTACTCATTAAGATCGACCCAAAATTGGGGGATCCGGCGGACTCGGAGGCGGGCGCCATTGCCCAGGGAAGTCTCTTTGGCGAGCCTTTTGTTAAAGAGCTCGGAAAGTTCGTTAACACTTTCACATCGTTGGACAAGGCCCAAACCACGATTAAAAAAGTGTTCCCTCGTGTTTTTCACGGGGCCGGCCGAGGCAGGGGCCGCTCGGCCGGTCGTCAACCCCATCAAACTATGCAAAGAGGCTCCAGGCAGTATTAGGACCAGTCCCGCTTCGGGAACTTTTATCCCACCAGAGGACGTCTCGGCAAGGGCAAAGGTTTCAGAGGAGGAGCGGCCACCTCAAGCCCCGGTGAGTGTTCTCCATTCTTCCCAACTAAAAATAGGGGGGCGGCTGGCGAATTTTTTCCAGGCTTGTATTTCCACCACGCGAGACGTGTGGATGCTGCAGACAGTGCAGGGGTTTCGTATAGAATACATAGGGAATCCGGTTCAACAGTCCAAACCCCGACCCATTCAGTTTTCTACCCAAGAGGCCGCCCTTGTAGACGAGGAAGTCACATCCCTCCTCAACAAGGGCGCCATCTCCCTGTCCTCCCCTCACCCCTGGGGGTTCTTAAGCAATATATTTTTGATCGACAAGACCGACGGCGGTCGAAGGCCAGTCATAAACTTAAGCGAATTCAATGAATGGCTGGTTTACCGCCATTTCAAGATGGAGGGGATCCATCTCCTCCGGGATGTCTTGCGTCCTCAAGATTGGATGGTTCGCTTAGATCTCAAGGACGCCTATCTGGTGATCCCGATTTTTCCTCCCCACAGATGCTTCTTACAGTTCGTCTGGCGTCATCAAACCTACGAATTCACCGCTCTTCCATTCGGACTCTCCTCGGCTCCCTGGTGCTTCACCAAGGTGCTCAAACCGGTGGTGGAGTTCCTGAGAGCCCAAGGCATCCGGATGATCGTGTATCTGGACGATCTCCTTCTCATGGACTCTTGTCCCCGTCAACTATCAGCCCATCTTCAGATGGCGGTGGACCTGCTTCAGAGCTTAGGCTTTGTGATAAACGAGAAGAAATCTCTGTTACAGCCTGCTCAGTCCGTTATCTTTCTGGGGTTCGTAATAGACTCCACCACATCTACTCTCAGTCTTCCCTCCAGGAAGGTGGCCAAGATCCGTCATGAACTGAGACGTGTCCTTTCCAGACAACAGGTATCCCTCCGGCAACTGGCTCGGGTGGTGGGCCTCCTGTCGGCATCAATCCAAGCCATCTTCCCGGGGCCACTTCACTACCGGGCTCTTCAGCGCCTGAAGGCGTATTTCCTTCGCAAGGGTTACCCTTACTCCCACAAGGTCTCCCTTTCCAGCGAAGCCCGGGAGGAGATCCAGTGGTGGCTGGACCATATGGAGGCCTGGACGGCCGCACGATTTTCGGTTCCGCACCAAATCTGATTATAGAATCCGACGCCAGCAGGCTAGGCTGGGGTGCCAGGTGTGGAGACCTCTCTACGGGAGGATTGTGGTCACCCGACGAACAGAAGTTGCATATCAATTACCTGGAACTTCTGGCGGGGTCTTTTGCCGTCTGCTGCTGGACGAGAGACTCGGTGCAGTCATGTGTCCTTCTCAAAATGGACAGCATTTCGGCGGTCCGATATGTAAACCATCTGGGGGGCACCAGATCCAAGGCCCTCTCGGACTTAGCTGCAAGTTTCTGGCAGTTTTGCCTAGACAGCCAGGTTTCAGTCACGGCAGAATATCTGCCAGGACGAGACAATCAGGAGGCGGATTTTCATTCTCGCACCTTCAGAGATTCCAGTCTTTGGATGCTCGACCGGAGCGTTTTTGCGATGTTGAACGACCGCTGGGGTCCCTTCTCAGTGGACCTGTTCACATCGAGGTTAGACCACCAGACTCCTCGTTTTTTCAGCAGGAGGCCGGACAACTTAGCGGCGGCCATGGATGCCTTCCTCCAGGATTGGAGCTCAGTGAAGGGGTACGCTTTTCCCCCCTTCGCGATGATCACGAGGACAACGGCCCAAGTCCGCAGGCAGTCAGCGGATCTAGTTATAATAATCCCCCTTTGGAGGTCGCAAGTCTGGTTTCCAGTTCTTCTGGAAATTTCCTGGGATTCTCCAATCCTACTCCCCCACTTTCCGACCCTCCTCTTGAGTCCCGACAAAGCTCCGCATCATCTGGTGCTGTCGAACTCGCTGTGGCTCATGGCGTGGCGGATTTCAGGGGCCGATGGTAAGTCCCAGGCCTTTCGCAGGAGGCTGAAACATTAATCTCCAAGGCTTGAGCAGACAGTACTGTCAAGAGGTACAGATCCGCGTGGGGCAGATGGTCCTGTTGGTGTTTTTGCGACGGGGTTTTGATCCCCTGGTCGCGTATGTTGTTCACGTCGTAAATTTTTTAGCTCAATTGGCTTCCAGATGTATGGCATACAGGTCAATAAACACCTTCCGGTCTGCCATCTCATCCGGCCATGTTCCAGTTAATGGCACGGCATTGGGCGAACACCCAATGGTTTGCAGATTGGTACGTGGCATTCGGCTCTCGTTACCCCCCCGAGCCTCGTTACTCTGCTCTTTGGGATGTGAACCAGGTTCTCAACCTGTTTCTGTCCTGGCAGCCAAACCGTTTTTTCTCCAGGACGGAGCTTTCCGCCAAATTGGCCATGCTTCTCTGTCTTATATCCTGCTGGCGTGTTTCTGACGTTAAAGCTTTGGACATCACCAGCAGGATGTTTACCCCCAATGGGGTAACTTTCACTCTCCTCAGACGGACGAAGTGTCATACCAGAGTGATTTCGCACCCGGAGTTTCCAGACTCTCCAAAACTATGTGTGGTTAGATGTCTCAAGGCATATGAAGAGATGACAGAAGAGTTCCGGCCCCCTGGAGAACGCCAACTCCTCATTGCTCTTCGAAAGCCCTTTTAAAGCGGTTTGCAAGAGGCTGTGTTATATGGGGTTAGGGGGCCCTTAGATATATTGTCGACATTGCTAAGTTAGCATGAGTTTTGCTTGCCCTATGCTGCTGCTTTTGCGCACGCCTCTGCTAAGAGTTTGTTTTCGCGACACTTTGCCTCTGCCCTGTACATGATAACAGATTGTTTTTCACGTTCTCAGCTTTCCCTTCAATTCTGTCTGAACATAATGTGCAAGGTCGATCAACAATGTCTCTTGTTATTCTGTTCTGGTCAGTCCCTATTACCTAGACAAAACATGTTACCAACAGCTGCAGTTTGGAAGAATCGAGCTTTGATATAGCGTTGTTGCATGTTTTTGAAACACACTCAAGAAAGCCGTTCCATGGAGCTGAGCTCTGCTGTTCCTATGATGTAAACCTTTGCGTTTAGGCTTTCAGGTAGGGGGTCTGCTAATAACGCCTAGAGATCTTCTGTTATATAAAATAACTTCTTACTACCAAGGGAGGGTGATTAGGCCCAGTTATTTTGCCTTTTTCACAGTCTTTATAAAATGACGACTCCTTTTGTATTCTATGGTATTGTAACAATGCTAATGATGCTAGCTTTATGCATTTTGCTGCTGGTCGTGGTTTGCATACTGTTTTATGAATCACTATAGTCAAAATAAACATTTTGAACTTATTTAGTGACTCTGATTATTCTTATTGTGGACAAGTACGTGAGAGCGAAAGATTGTCTTGTTCCCGCGACTCTGAGGTGAGTCGGGAGTGCTCGTGTTCTGGGTTGTCTAAACATTCGTAGCTTCTTGATATTTGTAGGAGACAGAATGAGACACTATTGCTAGTCGGTTGGGATTTTGGGTACTAAGGTGATAGGAGGTACACCCCTATTTACTGAGGTCCTGTGCATAGTTCTGTGTATGAGCAGAATCCCCGCAACATGGCGCCGCCAACGTTTGGGCTGGTTCTTATCTGTGAGACGCTTGAGTAGTGCTCGTGCTGGTCCACAATACCCTCACTTCTGTTTCCGGAGACAGCTGTGACGGAGTAACCTCCTATATTGTCAATTTTATAGGTTTATTCAAGCTTGAAGTTTAAAAAAGTTTTTCTTTTCCTATAACCCAAGTTTGCGCTGCCACTCTTTAAGTTGTTCTACTGTCTTCTCCATAATGGCTGTGGTTGACATTCCGGCTCATAGCAGAGCCGCGCTGAGGGCGCACTTGACTCGTTATGCAGTCCCTGATGCTGGGGCCGCACTTATTTTTGTGGTGGAAGCTGATCCGGCTCACCAGTTTGAAGTTTTTTACTCTTGGGTCACCTTACCGGCGGTGGATGGAACTGATGATATGTTTCATACATATACACCCACTGCCGTTCCTCAGCAGTATCAGCCTTATAGAGCTCTTGAGATTCCGCTTACAGCTTGGCAACACCGTATTTGGTTTAATGGCGCCCTTCCTCACCCATTAACGGCAGTCCGTTTAGGCCCTTTATCTATAGATGGGCCACATGACCCGTTTTGGCTGGGTTTACCCCACACCCACGTGCTTTTACAACTGCAACTCTGGCAGAGCTCCGCGTCTTACATACATCGTTAGTACGCGTATATAGAGCAGTAATACAGTACGTGACCCGCACCGTCCAGGTGGGACCACCTGGCGCTGCTGTACAACCTGCGGGTCCTGGTGGCGTGACCATCAGTCCTCTTATGGTTAATGCTGTCATGGGCAAACGCCCACAGAATAAGGATGAATTTCCTTATTGGCTTGCCGAGAAATTTGGACAGATAGAAGCTGTCTTTCCTAATTCAACTCCTGTGGAGAAACACAGGATCTTAACTATTAGTCTACCCAAAGACTTAATTCCCGAATTGGCTGATTGTAACACCTGGGGCAGGGTGTTTGCAGCGGTATATTCTATGTGTTTCGGCACTCCCTCCATGACCGTACTCCCTCTGTGATTAAACGCGTTCAAGATGAACACGGAGCCGAAGCGGCTGTCGAGCTGGGGATGAGACTGGTAGGAGTGTTCGACGTGGTTGCTGATATGATCCTCGCGAATGTCAAGGGCGATGCCGTTAGCTTTCAAGTAGCAAACCGCTTAGAGGCGGTCGCGGAGGCTGACAAACCACGAGAATTACCTAAGATTATTGCGAAGGCTTATAAAACCATAGGCCGCAATAGTTTGGGAAATAAGCCTACGACTCAACCGCAAACGCAGTCTCTAAATCAACAGAAAGCCCAGCCTGATAAGGATGGGCGCCCTTTCTTTCCTAAAAAGAATTGGCAAAGGAATAAGAAACAGGGTTCCCAACAGCAGAAGCAGGGTTCGCGTGCCAGTTCACCGACCCCTGAGGCCTCTGAACGTACTTATGACTTGCGCGATCGAGCTAAAATTAAGTCTCCTGATAGATTTCAGGTTCCTGATCAGCGTTCTCCTCGTTCTTTACAGGAAACAATAGGCTCTAAAGCCGGTGGAGGTGATCGCCAGGATCGGGGTACAAGTCAACCTGCGTCACAACCTCGTGAACAGCCTCAACAATTTGAAGTCAAGGACAAGCAGGGTGATTTCCCTCGTACCCGACCTCCTTTTCAAAAGAAAAAGGTTGCCGCATTAACAGCGAGATATGCCACAGACGGTGAGGACAAGATTCCTGGATTGGACATGGGCAGTGACTCTGCTCGACAGCGCAGCAGAAGTTACCATAGTCAGGGAGGCTCTACGTCCCCGTCTGGATGTGACAGCAACTGACACATTTGTTACAATTGAGACTGCAGATACCCGGGTTGCCCCCCCGGATAGACTCTACGAAGTCCTTTTCCAAATTGAAGGTGATATACTGCGACCCATTAAGGTGGTTTTCTGGGAGAATTTAACCGCTACATATGACATTTTATTGGCGGAGAAAGATTGGCCTCCACCCTTTGTGTTAGCCTCTTCTAGAGGGGAAGATGTGAGACTTATGAGTTTTTCCTGTTGTGTCCCTGAGGACCGCGCACTGGCTTATGCAGAGGAGTGGGCTTTGGTCTTAGCCCCAGCTGTGTATCGCAATCAGGTGGGTTGGGACGTTGATTCGCCAGCTCATGAAATACCGTTGCGCTCTATGCCACAACCTCAACCTCAATATCCCATCAAACGTGAAGCAAAAGCTTCGGTTTGTGACATTCTAAGACAATTGGAGTATCAGGGGGTAATTGAGTCATGTACATCACCTATGAATAATCCTCTCTTTACTGTCCCTAAACCTGATGGTTCATTTCGGATTGTATTGGATTATAGAAATTTGAACAGCCATTGCCGCACCTTTGCGGTGCAGAACACACACAGCTCGGCGCAGGTGAATAATATTGTTTGTAAAAAATACAAGACGACACTTGACATTTCCAATGGTTTCTACAGTCACAATCTCGACCGTGCAAGTAGTGACCTGACAGCATTCAGTGCTGTCGGAAATCAGAAAAAATTTACACGTTTGCCTATGGGGTATAAGAATAGCCCCGGGGCATTTGCGGCGCGCATCGTGTCTTTGTTGCATGACATTGACCCTGAGGCCTTGTCGTACGTTGATGACATCTATTTGACTGACGACGACCTCGCCCCGCATCTTGACCGAGTCGACCACATAATATTGTCTTTTGCTGACTACGGTTATAAGTTCAATTTTGCAAAGTCACATATTGCCCATCTGGCAGTGCTCTTTTTGGGCTATGAGCTCAATAACGAGGGAAAGGGTTTAGCACCTCACTTCCTAGAGAAATGTGCACATTTGCAACCACCTTCTTCTTTGAAAAAGTTACAATCCCTGCTGGGTTTTTTGAATTTCGGGAGGACTTACATTCCCGATTATGCCCAGCGTATCAAACCGCTTTATGCGTTGATACAACCTAAGTTTTCATCTGCCAGCTGGCTTCCGGAACATTCTTCCGTTCTGCAGTCTTTGCAGGCGGATTTGCTTGCGACTAACTTCTTAATGACTTGTGATAACACCCCCAACCTGGTAAAAGTATCGTTTCTGGGGCAGTAGGTTTAACGTACTTAACATTCAATGAAGGAGACACAATACATATTGCATACAAATCACACCTGTTCACTGCGGCTGAAATGCGTTTTTCCTCTGTTGAAAAAATCTTGACGGCAGTGCAGATGGCGATTCTAAAGGAACGCTCACTGGCGCAGGGCAAACGCATTCTTATGGTCACCCCCTTCCCTGCTTTGGAAGCGGTGACTAAAGCAAGTGTACCTAACTCAAAGGCATTGCACCCATGTTGGATTCAGTGGGCTACTTCTTTGACGTCTTCGGATGTCACGTTTGTCTTTGATCCGTCACGTCAGACTCAGGAATTTTTACAATATGAATTTGTTCATCCGCCTTCTTTGTCGCTTCTTCCTCTGAGTGAATACAAATGCGTCATTTATACCGATGGCTCGGCGCAGCCGGCCACGGGTTCCAAACATGCTTATTCGGCAGCTTCCGCTATTGTGGCTGGCTCCATTGAAGATGAAGAGTTTAAGTCTTCCATTGTGCACACACAGGCACTTGGAGACTGTATGGCGCAATTGGCGGAGCTGCGTGCTCTTGTTCTAGCTTTAGAGTTTGCTGATCCTCTTGTGAATACCCTCATTGTGTGCGATTCGTACTATTGTGTCCAGTCGTTCAATGACAAATTATTCTTTTGGTCTCAAAATGATTACCGCGATTCTAAAGGCAGTGCAATTAAGCATAAAATGCTTTGGGTTCGAGTGGCAGATCTTAAACAACGTCTGCCTCTCACACATGTTATTCACACTCTTGGCCACCAGCGTGTCGGAACGCACGCTCTTGGTAATTCTTTGGCTGATGAAGCAGCCAAGTCTGCAGTAGCCACGTGTTCCGTAGCAGCAGTTACAAGATCTATGACTAAGATTGATAATGAGATTCTGGCAGCGGTCGCTGCAACTAAGGAGGGAGGTAATTATCCTGCGGGTTTCCCTTCTAAGTACTCTTATCATGTAACTCCCGAACAGGTTCCTTATGCTAACATTCCTTCGGTTGGGGATCGGCTGATTCCCAACTCTGACCGCAGACAAGCTTTGATCAAGGCCGCACACGAAGGCATTGCTTCGGCCCATGCTGGTGTGTCGGCAACAGTCTCTATTCTTCAGCAACGTTACTGGTGGCGTGGTTTATATAAACAGACTCGTAACTATGTTCTTTGCTGCGATGTTTGTCAACAAATCAAACCTTTGACGGTCCTACGTCCGCCACAAACTCAGTTATGTATTTCTAATAGACCTTTTGGCTGTGTCTATCTTGATCACTGCGGTCCTCTTTCTACTGATACTGCATACAAGTATATCTTGGTTGCGGTTGATTCGTGCACTCGATTCCTGTGGGTCTGGCCACAACGTAGTGCTGACGCTCGAAATGTCATCAGGGATTTGCGTGTCTTTATCGGGATGTTTGCCTGTGGTACCTTCCATTCTGACCAAGGTCCAGCGTTTGCCTCTAAGGCTTACAAGGATGCGATGAAGTCGTTGGGGGTACAGGTGCAGTTTTCGGCTCCATACAGGCCTGAGGGCAATTCAGTTGTGGAGCGAATGAACCGTGACTTAAAGCAATCCTTGACAGCTAGAGTCTTAGGTACTGGCAGGGACTGGCTGTCCCACTTGTATGGGGTCCAACGTGCACTAAATAATCTCCCTAGAAGATCTCTGGGTGGACGGACCCCTTACGAAATGCTCTTTGGCTTTCACATGTTTGTTCATGACCTTGATGGTCTGGACATTGTGGCGGCTGCCTCTAAGTTTGACGTAGATAATCATTCTGCTATGTTACAGGACCTACAAAAGGCACGTGATACTCTGGCAACTGAGCATTTAACATCTTTGCCTGCTGATGCACTACTGAATCCTGTTACCGGTTGGCTTCCTAAGATTGGGGATCTGGTGAGAGAGAAGATTGAAAACAAAAAAGAATTTGGTCCCTCTTACCGGGCTCCAGTTTCAGTACTTGGGCTGAAGGGTACTCGTACAGTCCTTCTACCCCCGTTGCCAGGTCGCAAAGACAACAGGTACATCTCAGTGGACCATGTCAAGTTACACCGTGTGGCCGATTCTGAATAGTGTGACACCTGCAGTTTCGTGCACCACAATTTCCTTAGCGCCATTGACTTTGACTTCATCTGCTGCCACAAGGATGTCTGCTCATATGATGGACACTGTAATTGATCTTCAACCTTTGCGACAATCCTCTTCTGCGATGGATATTGTGTGCCCTATTCCGGCTATTGATTCCATGAGTGAGCTGCCATCGAGCCCACGGGTATGAATGGACGATTCGGCACTTTCGCCTTTGCTTGCAGGTCCAGTGAGTGCCTGTGATGGAGATCAGGCACACCTTTCTTCTGCTGCGTCCTCCACATCATCCAGTTTGTCTGAAGCACCCCCGTCTAAATTGCGTATTTTTTACTCCTGGTTCAAAAAGACATACTTCGTTCCCCCATGGACCTACATTTGGTTGATGCTGATCTTAATTTTCTTCTTCATGTCAATTGGATTTGTGACAGTGTTCTTTTTGCTCATAAATGGTCATTATCTCCCTGAACGCTCTGCAGTACAAATGGTCGATGGAACTTTGGCTCCTCACACATCGTCCCATGTCATGAAACGTGCCCAGTCTTTTGTGAACATTTCGGCTTTCCCTGTTCCTGATGGTATAGTTTGGGACAAAGTTGCTTACGAAATTCATGGCCCGACTGAGGTCCTTCGAGTTCCATACGTGTTTCGCGTCTCATTAGGAGATGTGGTGACACGGGACATACATTCGGATGATTGGGATGTGCAGGCAGTTCATGCATTGTTTTCAGATTTAAAATATTATGCTGCCTTTGATGCTGAAGATTTGTATTTAAATTCTTCCAATTATGGTGATCTCTTTTGCTATCAACATTATGGCCATCATTTTTTACACAAAACCAATACGATAAGACCTGTTTTTAATTTTACCCAATGGGAACATTGTCCAACTCCCTTGGAGGGGAGTTCTAAAACTCTTAGAAACAAGTTCACCTACTTTTCAGATTATGATTTGACTAATCCTGAATCCTATTTGTTTAGGCTTCAAAAATCCCCTACATCTAAGTACCTGTTATCACACACTAAACTGATTTACGCCAACTTGTTTAGAACACAGTTGGCCAAACACGGTTATGACCATTGGAAACAGGCTATAGATTTAAAGTCAATCTGGGGCACGAAGCCATGGCAGGTACAGGGTGCCTGCCTGATCCCGACTCAATTGTTATTTTTAAATGAAACCATTTACCAAACATCCTGTTATGGCCTTGCGACTACCAAAAACCTGAATACCCCCTCCATTCCTTCGTTAACTGAATATGACAATTGGCGGTTACATACTAACCACACCATTGAGGCTTTGCAGGCTCTCCTTCTAAATGCCTCCCTTAATGTTTCTGAGGTTGATTCATCAGGATGTTTGGTGTGGCAAACTAATGCAAATGCATGCCAGTTGCGTTTCTATAATGTTACACCTGGTTTTATTTGGATTAAGAAATCAAAAAAGGGAGGTACCCTTCAATTTAAATAAGGGACAGGGTAATTACAGTCAGGAGAACACAAAAGTCCCTATACATATGATTATAAACACTGAAAATTCAACACAGTATGGAAGTCAGAATATCAATCAAGGTCCATACACTTTAATATGCTAAAAGTATCTTAAAAAAATGTACTAAAGTAACAGAAAGTCAAAGCAACAACAAACTAAAAAAAAAATTAAAAAAATATTAATATTTATTTGCAAATATATACACAGTCAATATTAAAAACATTTCATCATTGGAATATAAAATTTATACCAGTCATGATTACATTCACAAATACAAGAAAACAAAGTTGTCGACGCTGCGTTTCGGTGACTAGACAAATGTACACCTTCTTCAGGACAGTTTTCTAAACAA
The DNA here is from genome assembly GCA_963921515.1 of Calotriton arnoldi. Classification (NCBI taxonomy): domain Eukaryota; kingdom Metazoa; phylum Chordata; class Amphibia; order Caudata; family Salamandridae; genus Calotriton; species Calotriton arnoldi. Next base: position 141,746 of record CAWUFW010020507.1, read on the forward strand.
AAAAACATTATAAAAAACATTGTATTATTATCAAAACTTTTATGTTGCTGACCTATTATACACTGCTAACTAAGTACCAACAAGACATTTATTATGTTCTGACAATTTTAACAGTTACTAAAATTAAAACCAGTCCTTAAAATTATTATCCTCCACCCTTCATAGAAGAAGAATATTTTTAGCCTTATTATTGCTTAATATACTAGGAATTCATCCATCATCTTTCTTAATCCTAAAAATAGTGATGTTAAAAAGTACCACATACCGAAAAACACTGTAGACCAATTCTAAAGTTCAATACTACAAAACGTTTCAATGAATCAGATTTGTAGGGGTGAGGGATTTGAAATGTTCACCTCATCGAAAACCTTGGGGTTGCAAAGGAAAAACACAAAAAGAAGATATATATATTATATAGGTGTTACCTCTACAACGGTATCTCCAAGTTATATCTATTTTTATTGGAATATACTAAAGATCACAAAAAGTCTACACGTACCTTGCTATTGGTAGACTTATACGTATAGGGGGTTCGTTGATGCCACCGTTCTATTCTAATGCACCAATTGTGCCAGAATCCTGTGAGGAAAGTTTATACAAAGGGCATTACACCAAAGGCACCCAATTACAATTGTAAACTGCCCGAGTATAGTGGACAAGCTTACAAGTAAAACAGATAAAAACTGGAACATCAATAGGAAGGGATACGCCGTGATCAGAAGTATCAAATCCACAAACCAGGTTCTTCGCCGGTATTGTACACAATATCTATGGCGAATAATATAGATTAGTCCCTCTGGCGTTTAGATAGCCGATAGTTTAAAATCTACAAGGAAACATTCTGTTATATTATTTTGATGCAGTTATCCAATCACGAATCTATATCATATCTTAGATCCGCTTGTTTATAATTTTGACTTTTATCATGTTATTGGCGACATTGCCCTGAAGGTGTCAATAATACCCCACCAATCACGCCACACAAACAAAACAAATGATACTTCTGATCACGGCGTATCCCTTCCTATTGATGTTCCAGTTTTTATCTGTTTTACTGGTAAGCTTGTCCACTATACTCGGGCAGTTTACAATTGTATTTGGGTGCCTTTGGTGTAATGCCCTTTGTATAAACTTTCCTCACCATTAATTGCGAAAGTCAATTTGGCCCACCTTACAGATTGAAAATGGAATTAAAACATCACTGATAATGATTCGAATTAAATGGTGCAGAATAGATTATACAATTTATCATTGTTTGGTTTATATGGTATAGCCTTTTGACCAACAGATACTGATATGTATTTGCACAGGTTTCTATCTTAAGTTATTGATCCATTAGCAAGTAAACCATACTTTAGTTAAAACAAGATTTCCCTTATGGATATAACTACTTATAGTGTAAGGAAGATGTGCCAAGGATGGCTGTCTCATTTTAGTCGAAGTGCTGTAAAGAAACAAGTGTCAAAGATTAGTGAAGGCATAGATTTAAGTGATTCCCTTTTTGAGGTGGTTTCCATTGAAAAATAAGAGGTTTGTATCCACCATGATTTATCCTACTCTGAAGGTAAAGCTGCAGAAAGAATTAAGGAAGCCGACAGGGAAAAATGCAAATAATTTTCAAAGTTATTGACAATGGCTTTTAGACTCTTTATAAATGCATCTACACAGTCTCCAGTATCGCCTCCTTCACTTTAAATCTTTTGCAGGAAGATTTAATTCTTTGCAATGCGGACAAGCTCAAATGGGTGTTCTGCCACAATTCAGCTGGGTAATACAAACACTTAAATCCCACAAGGTGCCATAGTCACTCATAATGATTCCTCCATTTTTCTCCCTTATAATCTTTCTTTAAGGCAGATAATGATCTTTAAGAAAGAAGTATCATACAATCGCCTCTCAATTGAACAGATGGAGAGCTCTTTTTCTGTCACTGAAGATCCATGCATTATGTGACTCCTTCATGGAGTAATTCATTTGCCGATAACTACCTTTCATTTCTATGATTGTTGGAAACATACAGTTCTTGAATGGTATGAAAGCATGCACAACACATTTCTACAATGCGCATTTAATTTTCCCTCCGAGTACCAATGCCGCACAGAAGACAATCCTGCCTGCATTAGCACATCTTCATGCACTAGACCTCTAATACACTCACTTCTTTGTGATTCTATCGCTATAAAAGGTGCTTCTAATACTTTAAATCTCAGTATTGCTTGTAAGCTCCTCATAACACATGCATCTTTCATTGCTTTTTATCACATGCTTTTACGAATTATAAAAATACTATATAATTCGAACAAATCAATCCTGCTACGGTTTGGCCTAGGACTTCATATATCTGTTAACTGTTCAAAAATATTGATAAATATGATAAGTTAGCACTTTGATAAATTAAACAAGCTTATTGCAGTTCTAACTCTGAAAGTGGTACCTTTAACCTGGAAGTGCACCCTAACCGACTAAATATCAATGCTGTACAGTTATTGCTTTCTATCTAAGAGGAGAACTGCTTACAAAACTAAGTACGCACTGGACTTTATGTTTTGACAAACTTCAACTTCCTCCAATTGAGACCTGTGTTTCGATATTTGAGTTATTTCAAACTGATATCTTGAACATTCCATTGGGACAACAGCTAGTACTTCCTGTTGACTGCTGGGAAGTAACTAAATCGATTGGAGAACATCACCGTTCTGTAATGTAATGCAGTTACACATCAGCAAAGCTGCCATGTATGAATTTTCATCCGTGCTGACACATGTGCTGACATGATTGAGACCAACAATCTCACAGTTCTTAGACACTGTCAGTTTTGCTTCGCAAATCACTTCAACAGCTACCACTGCTCCACCTCCAATGCCGTATTCATCTATCATTAATATGATTTCAGCATCTTTAATTTTCAATCACATCCTGGCTTCATCACCATTAACAGTTGGCAGGTACCAGTATCACGGCACTTCACTTTCACATTTTCAACTTCTGTTCCAAGTGAAACTCTGTGAGTTCCCCCATCAATGCTGCAGGTTTGGACGGTTCCATCCATTGTCATAATGATATAAACTCATAAAAACGAGAGAAAGACAATCAGAAGCTGCTGCTGCTTGTATGTGCAGTTGTCTTAGGCCAGCTTTTTGCTTTTAATCCCCTTTTGGATTTTGTACCAAGGCACATAGTCAAGTTAGGCACAAGGCGTTATGACTAGCCTTTTATTTAACAATGCATAGACATTTATACACACATATTTATTAGAATTGCTACATTATTATTCTGGGAATTGTATAGCTGTGTTTTTCCCCCTATTGGATTTCATATATTCCATAAATAATCATGTATTTAAGTGCACACTTCTCATTTATGAACACATTGTGCTTTTAGTATGGTTTACACATGTATACCATATAGTATTTGCTTTACTACAGTTTATCAGTTATTCATATATGTACTCACATGATTTACAATTTAGAATTACCTGAAGGTGCAACAAGATTAATAGGTTAATTCTTGCATTTAACATCATTCATTGTGAGTCCTGCCCTTTTCAGCTACTTATGGTATAGGCCATCAACCAGGATTCTCCAGCCATCTCTGTCCTGGGTTTTTCTTTCAATCTGACTCCAGGTGTAACCCATCTCCTTGAAGTCAGGCGTGAGGCCTCAGCCAGGTGTTTCTTGGCCTTCCCCTTTTCCTTTTCCCTTGAGGGTTCCAAGTCAGGGCTTGCCTGCTGGTGTTTGATGCAGGCTTGTGGAGGGTGTGACCTATCCAGCCTCAGCGTTCGTTCATGATTTCTTCTTGAGAAGGGAGATGGAAAGTCTCGTTGTTTGGATATTCCTCAGACAGGTGTTGGCAAAAGTCTGGGCTTTGTTGGTAGTGGTCACTGTTTTCCTCCAAGTTTCTGCTCCATACAGAAGGACCAATTTTACGTTGGTGTTTAAAAGCCTGATCTTGGTTTGCAGCGTTAGGTCCTTGAAACTCCAGATCTTCTTTAGCTGAATGAAAGCAGCCTTTGCTTTGCAGATTCTTGCCTTGATGTCAGCATCTGTACTGCCCCGTTTGGCTATGACACTGCCTAGGTCGATGAAGGCCTCAACCGCTTCAAGTGTATCTCCTGCAAGAGTGACTGCAGTTGTGCTGGCTGTGTTAGTGTTATGGATCTTGTTTCTTCCCCTGTTGATGTTGAGTCCACGTTCTGCTGATGTGGCTGCCACATTGTCGTTCTTCTCTTGCATCTACAGATTGGTACGGGAGAGTAGGGCCAGGTCATCTGCAAAGTCCAGGTCATCGAGCTGCATCCAAGGTGTCCACTGGATCCCATTTCTTATCCTTGCTATGAATGTCTTCATGATCCAGTCTTTGGCCAGCAGGAAGAGAAAAGGCTAGAGCAAACAACCGTGGTGGACTCTAGTCTTAACTTGGAAGGCTTCTTTTAGTTGCCCTCAATGGACTATCTTGCAGGTCAATCCCTCGTAGGAGTTCCTTATGATTCTTATGCGTTTATCTGGCACACCATAGAGGTGGAGGAGTTACCAAAGGGTCTCTCTGTCCATGCTGTTGAATGTCTTCTGATAGTCGATGAAGTGGGGGGAGTTCCATTCCATCGACTTCTCATGATGATACACAGTGTTGCAATCTCACCTGTGCAGGATCTATCTTTGCTGAAGTCAGCTTGCTGGTCTAGCAACTGAGCATCTACTTCTACCTTCCTTCTGTTCAAGATGACTCTGTTGAACACTTTGCCTGCGGTTGATGGAAGAGTTATCCCTCCGCTATGGCCAGTCCCAAGCCGAGCTGCAAAAGGAGGAGTTTTATGCATGGGGCTACCTACAGCACCAAGTAAAACATCCGAGCTACAGAAATGTCAACTAAAAGACGTTCCAGCCTCGGGGAGAGAGGAACTTCCTTCACTGAAAGCTATGACGCCTTGTGGTGAAACCCAGAGTTCCCTGGAAGCCACAAAACCAATCCACCTGCTTTCGACCAAGACCCTCACCATTGGGACATGGACCACGAGGGCCATGTACGAGGCAGGCAAGACAGCCCAAGTGATTGCAGAGTTGAACAAATACAACCTTGTACTGCTTGGAATCAGTGAGACCAGTCGAGACAGAAAAAACTAGCTCCAGGAGGAATGCTGGTGTATTCTGGACATGAGAAAGAGAACATCACACATACTCAGGGAGTAGCACTGATGTTAACGCCCACAGCCAACAGATCTCTGATTGAATGGGAAGCCCACGTCCCAGAATCATCACAGCGACCTTCCACACAAAGAAAAAGAGGATCAAGTGCTAAGCACCTACAAATGACAGCAAAGAAAAGGAAAAAGAACAGTTTCACAACAGACTCCAGTCCATCCTGGAGAAATTACTTGAGAGAGACATCATCATACTAATGGGTGACCTCAATGCCAAGACTGGATGCGACAACACTGGTTATGAAGAAGTCATGGGCAATCATGGCCTTGATGACATGAATGAAAATGGAGAAAGACTTGCAGATCTCTGTGCCCTGAACAGTCTGGTGATAGGCTATACTGTGTTTCCACACAAAAGCATACACAAGGCAATGTGGGTGTCACCAGACCATTCAACAGAGAATCAGAACTACCATGTCTGCATTGCCAAGAAGTTCTGGAGTTCCCTGCAGTTTGTGAGAGTGATGAGAGGAACGGACGTGGCGTCAGAGCTTGTTGTTGCCAGGCTAAAGCTAGAACAGAAGAAAGCATGGATGGAATCAACAAACCAACTCCAGTGATATAACATCACCTTCCTCAAAGATGCACAGAAATAGAGTGAATTCTCTGTCTCCCTCAGTAACATGTTTCAATTCCTGGAAGAACTAGAGAATGACAGAGACCCAGAAGATAGTCAGTGGGAGAAGATCCAAGAAACTGTGACATCAACCTGCCAGGAGGTACTGGGTCCCAAGAAACATCAGCATAAAGAATGGATCTCCACCGAGACTCTCCATAAAATCCAAGAGAGAAAGGAAAAGAAAGCTTCAGTCAACACCAACTGAACATGAGCAGAAAAAGCGAAAGTTTAAGGCAAATATACCAAAACCAACAGGGAAGCAAAGAGAAGCTTATCAGCAGACAAGCGAGGATTCATCGATGGTGTTGCCACAGAAGCCCAGGAAGCACAAAGCCATGGAAAATTGAAAGAAGTCTTCAACATAATAAGGAAACTCTCTGGCAGATACAGGAAGCCAGAAAGACCTGTTAAAGACAAAGCTGGGACGACAATCATGGGTAATGAAGGCCAACAACGAAGAAAGGTGGACCACTTTGAAGAACTGCTGAACCAGCCCATGCTGTAGTCTATAACAGACATACAGCTGACAAGGACTTGCCAATTAACTGTAGCAGACCAACCTAGGAAGAAATATGGCAAGCCATCAAACATCTGAGAAATGGAAAGGCAGCAGGATCTGACAACATTCATGCAGAGGCACTGAAGGCAGACATTGAAACATCAGTAGACATGCTCAACCCCATGTTTGTAAGAATCTGAGAAGAGGAAAATGTGCCATCGGACTGGAGTGAGGCATTTCTCATCAAGATCTCCAAGAAAGGTGACCTGAGTAACTGCCCTTTTGAAAAATGTCAAGATAAGTAGATGGCAGAGAGGAATCTTCAAATTCCTGGGAAACTTAGTTAGAGTAAACAGAAGCCGTAAACTTCCTTCATAAAGGACACAGGCTGGCATCTCAGAGCTTGCTGGGGATGCCCTAACAAACTAAGCAGAGAATGACTTTCTCAATGCAGAACAACACGTCTGTTGTTCCACTAAGTTGTGCGGGTGAGAATCCATTTGAAAAACTCATACGGGCCGTTTTGGAGCTAAGGTAGCTTAGCTAGAGGCAAGAAGGGAGGGAAGAGAGAACAAAGGCTGGTTCCATCTTTCCATGCAAGGAAATTCTGAAACACAGTTACAATATTGCAATTCTTTTTTAAGATCTTGGGGGCCCATTACGATGGCGGGCGGAAGCACTACCGCCGTGCTGGCGGATGCAAAAACCACCAGTTACCGCCGGCACGCAGCAGTCCACACGCCCGCCCAATTACGATGCGAAAAGCAGGCCAAACACCGCCGGCAAGCCAGCAACACCGTCCGCCATCAAAGTGCGCCCGTACACGTAGCGGCGCAGCCCAACTGACACACACCGTCCGGACGAAACACGTCCCGCCCGGCGTATAAATTACGATGCCGCAAACAAACGGCTCCCACGGCAAAGAGACACCGCACGTGAAAGAGAGGCGGAAACACGGACGCAGAGCACGGACAACGAAGAAGCGGCACCCCGGGCATGAATCCAGCACTGCAGGCCCTTCCCATGCTTCTGCTGATGCACCACCAAGGACGCAACGTACCGCGGAGACGCAGGTAGGCACACACACAACAAGTGCACGCAAACAGCGCACACAGTGCAAGGGCGGAAAAAGCGGACAACCCCCCACCAGCGCGTGCACACTACACATCCACCATTGCATCCACATATGACACACAGGCCAAATCCTAACATCGCGGAACACATGTGTACACACCACCTGGGACTAGGAACCAACCACCCCGTCACGGCCCCAAAGCGCCGATGACGCCGCCACACATGCGCACAACGCAGAGGCCAACCGCAGCGCCATGCATGCGTCGCACACAGACACAGGGACACAACCAAGCAGCACACACACCAGCCCCACCCCGAACGCACATGACACGTGACAGG